>JAXQQM020080282.1:0-17094 GCA_034641835.2 Pinus albicaulis | reverse complement strand
TTTACCCGAGAGAGAAATAGAGCAGTAATTATGTTTCATGAGCCGATTGCAATGAATATTAAATTAATTATTTAGGTGTATGGTTGACATAGAATATGATAAAAGCAAAAAATTTAATTTTAATTTTATCATACTCCATGCAAACATGAAATAAATTTATATGTTGATTTTTTTTTTAATTACTATTATTAACAACTTTCCCAGAACCACATAACCAAAAAACAATTAAAATAATCCAAATGTGGATTCCTTGAAAAGAAATAAAGTTATATGTTGAATTTTTCTTATTTACTATTATTAACAACTTTCCCATAACCACATAACAAAAAAAACAATTAAAATAATCCAAATGTGATTCCTTAAAAATAAAATATAAGTAATAAGGTTGTTGGATGAGACTTAAATCACTTGAACCTGGTCACACTTAATAGTATACTGAAAAAACTCTTGAAAAGACAAGATAAGTAATAAGCTTGCTGCGATAAGGCTTAAATCACTTGAATCTGGTGACACTTAATAGTATACTGAAAATGGATTCCTTGAAAAGACAAGATAAGTAATAAGGTTGCTAGAATGAGGGTTAAATCACTTGAATATGGTTACACTTGATAGTATACTGAAAATAAATTTATGTCATATTATTAGTATATTGAAAATGAATTTATGCCAAAAATTTTATGGTTGTTTCTTTATTTTTATTTAATATTTTATAAATAAAATTGTAATAACTTTAAAAAAAAATGGAATGTTAATTTCTTGAAAACGCGTCATAAGATTGTGTGTTTGAGGCATAACACACTAGTGTCAAATCATTTGACGCATACATCAAGATTAAAAATTACTATCGCACTTATAAATTTTGAAACTAATAAATAAAATGGTTAGCCAACACATACAATCGTAGATTGAAGCCAATCGATCAATGAATTCGAATAATTCAATAAATTCCTTTTCGGTAGCAGAAGCATTTTCCCTTTGCCAAAAAGAAATCACGTTAATTTTGGAATGATGGAGTTATTGTACATAGGGATTCATATGGTAGATTGATGCTTCCACGATTACTGCACCTCAATTTTCTTAGTGAAACTGCTCTCCAAACTGATGCAGTAAAAGAAAAATACCCATTACATCATGATCCTATTGAATGTAGTACATTAATCGAGTGAAAAATATGAAACAAAACTCTTACAAAGAAACGAACAGGCCATCACAGTTTTCTTATCACCCTTTTCCTCTTCAGTCTCTTCTCTACAAGATTCAATCCGTTCTTGTAATATTCGGGGTCTGGAATAGGTTTAAGATCTTCATAAGAAATTATTAAAGTCAATTACCGCCTTGGGCAAAGAAGAACAAAGAACAAAGTACAGTTGTTAAAGAAGCAGCTAGCCAGAGATTGAGGTGAAGACCGTATAATAAAGAGGAATGGAGAAGAAATAAATTAAGGGCTTCAGCCCTAGTATAGCAGAGGAATTAATTTGTTATGGACGAGAAGTTACTTCACAGAGAAATGAAGATTTTTTGTCTACGGAGGAGCAGAAGTTATTAAAGAAAGTCATTTCAGGCTTTAAAAGCCCTCAACAACCAAAAATGAATGAAATTGATCGAACAGGAGGAAGTTACTTATGAAGCGGAAGGACAAGTGGTCCCTACCACTTGAGCGCAAAAGCGCAAGATCGCAAGATCGCAACTTCAGAAGTTCAAAAGTTTTAAATGTTTTGTGAATATGGAAATCTGCGATGTACGATGGTTGCACCATTGCAACATCGCAACATCGCAATATCGCATTTTACTGCAATCACCCTCCGCCCATTGCCAGAGTTTTGTTGAAATTGCGATGTGTGATCGTCGCGCCATCACAAGATCGCACAATCGCATATCGCAAAGTTGTTCCGCCACATATATATATGTTATCGCAAATGTTGAGAGTTGCGATGTGCGCCCGTCGCACCATCGCAATATCGCACCGTCGCAAGTTTTTTATTGTTCCGCCATCGCACATCGCAAAATGGTCGACTGCGACGTGGTCCCCACTCGTACGTCGCGCCATGTTAAGGTTTATGTTCGGAAAGTGATTTTCTTTTGTATTTGTTTTATTTTCTTTGTTTAATGTTTTATATAGGCTTTATGGTTTTGTTCCGCCACGCCATAAAAGGAAGAAAAAGGCCGAGAGCAAATGATTGTATTGTATTGCATTGTAACACCGTGTGAGCTCCGCAGCAAAGAAAAACACAAGAAGAAGAACTGAGCACTCAAAAATGGCGTTTCGAGAGACAGAGAGAGAAGATTTGTGTTGTATTCCACTACATCTCAGAAAGGGGAGGAACATATATCGTGTATCCCTTCGCGTTGAGGAAGAAATTTGTGCTTTTTTTTAAGTTCGTTAATCAAATAGAAAGCATTTTCATGTCATCTCGTCTTCTCGTCCGTAAGAGAAATTTTTGTTTTTAAAGTTTCATGTTTAGAGGAGAGCGCGTCATTCTCTTCCATCAAGCTATTGGAATTTCCAATAATTCCAACAACATGGTATCTAGGCTAGTTCGCGTTCTTGAAACTTTCAAAGAAGCCACAAGAAGAAGACTTGTCGCAACGTTTTCTCCGAAGAAATATGAAAAGCTCCACAAACTTAAGTCACAACAGTATTTCTCAAAGATAAAAGTGCGGTTGTTTATTGTTTAAGGAGTTTGTTCTTTCAAGAAGGAAAGACAGTTTATTTAAGCTCAGAGTTCAGTTTTGAAGCAATGGCTAGACCAAGCACTGGTATGAGTCTTGGAAATGTTCAACTTCCACAGTTTAATGGAAAGAACTATGATTATTGGGCCATTACCATGAGAGCCCTGTTTGTCTCACAAGACTTATGGGAGTTTGTAGAAGATGGTTTTGTTGAACCAGCTGATGAGCAGGCTTTTAATGCCTTAACTCAAGCAGAGAAGGATGTGTTGAAGAATAATAGGAAGAAAGACTCTAAAGCTCTCTTCTTATTGTATCAAGCTGTAAATGAGAGTTTGTTTCCGAGGATAGCAGCAGCCAAGAAATCCAAGGAGGCATGGGAAACTCTGAAAGTAGCCTATCAAGGTATGGAGAAAGTTAAGACAGCAAAACTTCAGTTGCTGAGAAGAGATTTTGAAACTCTTTGCATGAAAGAGTCAGATAATATAGACACATTTTTTACACATGTGATTGGGATTGTAAATCAGATAAGATCCCATGGAGAAACTCTTGAAGAAAGAAGAATTGTGGAGAAACTTTTGAGAAGCTTACCCTCAAAGTTTGATGTTATTGTTACCACCATAGAAGAGACCAAAGATCTCTCACAGTTCACAGTGGATGAACTTCATGCCTCGCTGATAACTCATGAACAGAGATTGAGCAGAGATGAACATTCATCTCTTGAGCACGCCTTCAAGACCCAGATGCCTTCAGGAAGAGGAAGAGGTCAAGGAAAAGGAAGAGGAAGAGGCAGAAGCCAGAATAGAGGTGGAAGGAACAGCCCTTCACATTCACATGGAAGGAGCAATAGTCAAAGTCAGAGCCACGGCCAAAGCAACAGCCAGCAAGGTGGACATCAACACCAACATGCTCATGGACAAAGGTATGACAAATCCAATGTCCAATGTCATTATTGCAAGAAATATGGGCACTATGCCAATGAATGTAGAAAGAAGCAAAATGACATGAAAAATAAGCAGAACGCTAATGTAGCAAAAGAAGAAAAGAACCCAAGTAATGTGCTATTAGCTTGTAATGTAGCACAGGATAGGGAAGATGATGTTTGGTTCTTAGATTCTGGATGTAGTAATCATATGACTGGCAACAAAGCAATGTTTTCCAATCTAGATGAAGAAGTTAAATCTGAAGTGACCACAGGGACTGATACTAAGATCTCTGTCAAAGGAAAAGGCAGAGTTAGTATTCGAGCAAGAAACGGGGAGCAGAAATTTGTTCCTGATGTGTATTATGTTCCAGGTCTGAAGTGTAATCTTTTGAGCGTTGGGCAGCTCATAAATAAAGGTTACAATGTAATTTTTAAAGATGATGTGTGCACCATAAAAGATATTCCTCCAAGCAAGAAAATTATTGCTGAAATTCAAATGACCAGCAATAGAATGTTTCCGCTCAAGCTCAACATTGACTTGAAGCAAAAAGGAAAGAGTATAGCAGCTGTAACACAAGAAGCCTTCCAGAAGGAAGAGAAAGATGTAAATTGGTTATGGCACTTGAGATTTGGACATCTCAATTTCGGAGGATTAAATTTGCTGCACATAAAAGGAATGGTAAGAGGTTTGCCATTGATTGAGAAGCCTGACAGCCTATGTGAAGGCTGCATCTTGGGAAAGCAACACAGAGAAAATTTTCCTTCAGGGAAAAGCATAAGGGCGAAAGCACCCTTAGAGATCATTCACTCAGATTTATGTGGGCCGATGCAAACAGCATCAGTTTCAGGCAGCAATTACATGCTGACCTTCATAGATGATTTCACAAGAAAAGTGTGGGTTTATTTTCTGAAATATAAGAGTGAAGTCTTTCAGAAATTTTGCCACTTTAAAGCTCTTGTAGAGAAACAAAGTGGGTTGTACATTAAAGTCCTCAGAACTGACAGAGGAGGAGAATACATATCAAAGGAATTTCTGTGTTTTTGCAGAGAGAACGGCATACACAAGCAGTTTACCACAAGGTACACACCGCAACAGAATGGAGTTGTTGAAAGGAAGAATCGAACCATAATGGAAATGGTGAGAAGTATGCTAAAGGCAAAACACTTGCCGAATGAGTATTGGGCAGAAGCAGCAAACTGTGCTGTGTATATTTTGAATAGATGCCCTACAAAAGCAGTGATGAACAAAGTTCCAGAAGAAGCGTGGAGTGGCAGAAAACAGGGAGTCACCCACATGAGAGTTTTTGGATGTGTGGCATATGTACACATTCCAGACAAGTTGAGAAAGAAGTTGGATAGTAAGGGGGAGAAGTGCATTTTCCTTGGATATTGTGAGGATTCCAAAGGATACAGATTGTATAACCCATCCACAAAGAAGTTTGTAATAAGCAGAGATGTGAAATTTATTGAAGAGGAAGCATGGGATGGAAGCATAGAGAAAACAGTCAATGTTAAAAGTTGTTTGTCTCATGATGAAGATGAGGAAGATGTAGTTGAAATTAATAACCCATCTGTTGCACAACCTCCACCAACACAAGGACAGCAAGGGACACCTCAAGCAGCAGCGAGAACACCCTTGAGAAGAAGCGGGAGTGCATCTCCAAGCACACCACATGGAGCAGAAATGAGTGCTTCATCAAGCACGTCTACACCAAGTGAACGAGGAACAAGGTTCAGAAGTCTTAGAGAAATCTATGAGCAAGGAGAAGCAGATGAAGGTATGAATTCCTTATTTGCTTTGTATTGTCAAGTTGATGATCCTATTCATTTTGAAGATGCTATTAAAGATAGAAAATGGATAGAAGCTATGGATGATGAAATTAAAGCCATAGAGAAGAACAAAACATGGGAGCTGGTTGATCTCCCAGAAGGTAAAGAAGTCATTGGAGTTAAATGGGTATATAAGACCAAAAGCAATGCTGAAGGAAAGATTGAGAGACACAAGGCCAGACTTGTTGTCAAGGGATATAAGCAGAAGCATGGAATTGATTATGAAGAAACTTTTGCACCAGTTGCAAGAATGGAGACAGTAAGAGCAGTGCTGTCCATAGCAGCACAAAACAAATGGAAAGTATACCAGATGGATGTAAAATCCGCATTTTTAAATGGAGTTTTAATGGAAGAGGTATATGTGGAACAACCTCTTGGATATGAGAAGAAAGGCCAAGAGCATAAGGTCTGTAAATTGAAGAAAGCTCTTTATGGGCTGAAGCAAGCACCAAGAGCATGGTACAGTAGAATAGACTCTTATCTATTGGAGAATGGATTTGAAAAATGTGAGGGAGAACCCACCCTCTACATCAAAGAAAAGGATGGTAAGCTATTGATTGTTGTTTTATATGTTGATGATTTAATTTTTACAGGTAATGATGATTACCTTGTTGAAAATTTTAAAACAGTCATGAAAAATGAATTTGAAATGACTGACATGGGTTTGTTGAGATACTTCTTGGGAATAGAAGTAGAGCAAGGTGAGAAATGGATTTTTATTTCTCAAGCAAAGTATGTGAATCAAGTTCTAGAAAGATTTAATATGCAGGAGTGCAAAGCTGCAATTACTCCCACAGTAATGGGATTGAAGTTGAGAAAAGATGACAGCAGTAAGGATTTTGATCCAAGTTTGTATAAAAGCATAGTTGGCAGCCTCATGTATTTGACTGCAACTAGGCTGGATATTATGCATGCTGTTAGTTTAATTTCCAGATTTATGGAGAAGCCAAAAGAAGCACATTGGCAAGCAGCAAAGAGAATTCTGAGGTATGTAAAAGGAACAAAAGGATTTGGTATTTTATATACTACTTCAGAAAATTCAGAATTGGTTGGATACACTGACAGTGATTGGGCTGGAAGTGTAGATGATCGGAAGAGCACTTCCGGTTATGTTTTTCATATGGGTTCAGGAGCCATTTCATGGGCTTCCAAGAAACAACCTATTGTAGCATTGTCTACAACAGAGGCAGAATATGTGGCAGCTACAGCAGCAGCGTGTCAAGCAATTTGGATGAGAAGAATGTTGAGAAGTTTGTGCCAAGAACAGGTAAAGGGCACTGTGATTTATTGTGACAATAGCTCAGCTATTGCATTGTCAAAGAATTCTGTGTTTCACAAGAGAACGAAACACATAGACACAAAGTTTCATTATATCAGAGAATTGGTAAACAATGGAGAAATTGTTTTGCAGCATTGTAAAACAGAGGAGCAATATGCAGATATTTTGACAAAGCCATTGGGACAGAAAACATTTGAATTTTTAAGAAAATGTTTGGGTTTGATGGATAACCCAGCAGCTGACTTTAAGGGGGAGTGTTGAAATATTAAAGTCACCTGCCGTGCCTTGGGCAGGAAGAACAAAGAACAAAGTACAGCAGCAGCAGCAGCAGCGCAGAGGAGATTGAGTGCACAACACCGTATAATAAAGAGGAATGGAGAAGAATTAAATTTTGATGGGCCACAGCCAAGTATAGCAGAGGAATTAATTTTTTTATGGGCGAGAAGTTACTTCAGCAGAGAAATGAAGATTTTTGTCTACGGAGGAGAAGTTTCATTTAAAACAGTCAAGTCGGGCGTAAAATCCCTCAACAACTAAAAATGAATGAAATTGATCGAACAGGCGGAAGTCTTTTATGAAAAGGTCGGACAAGTGGTCCCTACCACTTAAGCGCCAAAGCGCAAATCACAGAGCGCAGTTTTCAGTTTTCAGAAGTGAAGTGTCTTGTTGATATGGAAATCTGCGATATGCGATCGTTGCACCATCGCAACATCGCAATATCGCATTTTACCGCAATCACCCTCCGCCCATTGCCAAAGTTTTGTTGAAATTGCGATGTGCGATCGCCGCGCCATCGCAAGATCGCACAATCGCATATCGCAAAGTTGTTCCGCCACACATATATATATGTTATCGCAAATGTTGAAAGTTGCGATGTGCGCCCGTCGCACCATCGCAATATCGCACCGGCGCAAGTTTTTGTTGTTCCGCCGTTCCGCCATATCGCATATCGTAATACTGTAAATTGCGATGGCCGACTACGACGTGGACCCCACTCGTACGTCGCACCATGTTAAAAGTTTTACGTCCGCAAAGGTTTTCCTTTGTATTTTGGTTTATTTATTTGTTTATGTTTTATATAGGTTTTATGGTTTTATGTGCACCCGCCGTGCCATATAAAAGGAAGAAAAGGCCGAGAGCAAATGATTGTATTGTATTGCATGTAAATGTTTGGTGGTGAGCCTGCTAGCAAAGAAAATACAAGAAGAAGAACATAGCACTGTTTTGTGCGTTCTTGAGAGACAGAGAGAGAAAATATTTGTTTTATATAGCACTGCGTCTGTAGCAGTCGAACATATTTTGTGAATCCCTCCATTGAGGAAGAAATTTGTAACAGTTTTTTTAAAAGTTCTGTTATTAAAATAGAAAGCATTTTCATGTCATCTCTGTCTCCTGTCTGTAAGCGAAATTTCTGTTTTTAAAGTTCTCTGTGTTTAGAGGAGAGCGTCATTCTCTCCACTGTTTGCTTGGAATTTCCAAAAATTCCACACCTTGCCTCCCAAAAGCCTATCATCGTTTTATTTGAGAAACCCTTATCATCAAACCCTTATCATAGCCATGGTGATTCTTGAATTGGGAGAGCGATTTGTTCGAGTACTGTCCATTCACCTTTCACCCACAAGGCCTCTCGATCCGTCAGGACCTCCTCGCCGCCATACGATGAAACAATGAGAACCGAATTAGGTTTCAGCTCGTGGATGGGAGAACATGGAACGAGTTAGTCTGTGGCGGAAATCGTTTAACTTCCAGGGACTTCTTCCCATTTGAAGGCACCCGCGGCTGGTGTGAAGGGCTTCAAAGTAGAAGTGTGAGATTTTAAGAGACAAAGATTTAGATTTGCAAAACAATGAGCAAATTTGCAAGTGAATGAAGAAGTGAGTAAAAATGGAGGCAAGAATGAAAATTAATTCATCAATATTAGTTTTAGAATTAATATATAAAGTAACTGAATTAAGTTTACTTGTACATGCAATAACTATGGATAGTTAAATCTAACTGAAACTAAGAGTGATTTATGTTCTGCTAATGTGCGCATGCACCATATGCAAGCACTAGAGTTAACTAACTAAGCCAAGTGCACATAGCATGTAAGCACTCGAGTTAATTAGATAAAAACAAATGCACATCACATGCAATATCTAGAGTTGAACTAAAGTTAATTAAGGCTAACTATGTGCATGTAAAGCACTCAAGTTAACTAGCTAAAGACAAGTGCACATTGCATGCAATCTCTAGAGTTGAACTAAAGCTTGCATGTACAGCAACACCCCCCGTTAAGCATAACTTAGGGGAGTGTGAGGAAAAATGAGTGAGTCTTGGCAACACGGCCATTTTAGGTACCCATATACAATGCATGAAAAGGAGGAAAGAGGGAAAACCCAATGGGAAGAAAACCCCCCCTAAAAATATAATACAAATGTAGAGAAAAGACAACTGCTAGGTAGTCGTGTCCTTCACCCCGAGACCATCTCGGAGGAATCGAAACTTTTGCTCGGTGAAAGTCTTGGTGAAGATATCAACAGTCTACTCAAAACTAGGACATTACTGAAGATCAATCATCCCATCATGAATGAGTTCTATAATGAAGTGCATGTGGATCTCGATGTGTTTGATCCACTGTCGCTGCACTAGATCTCTGCAAAACTTTAGCATACTTTGATTATCGCACCAGATGACAGTTGGATGATGGACACTGATCCCAAGCTCAGATAGGAAATGTTGTATCCAAATGGTCTGAATATTGGCATTGAATGCTCCTCTATACTCGGCCTCTGCTAATGGTAAATCAATGGCAACCTGCTTTTTGTTTTACCAAAAAATTGGGTCAGATCCCAAACTGAGTACATAACTAGAGGTGGACATGCGATCAATGTTGTCGCCAACCCAATCTAAATATGTGAACCCAAAGAGTTTGAAAGAACAATTTTATGCATAATTAATCCCATAAGTTATTGTCCCCTGGACATATCGAAGGATGTGCTTTGCAGCTTTCTAGTGTAACTCATGTAGCTTCTGCATGTATCTGGAAACTGCTCCTATGGCATATGAAAGATCCGGACAGGAGTGAGTGAGATAAAGAAGACTTCCCACAAGCTGACGGTACAATGTGCAATCAACCAATGGTGTGTCTTTTCCATTCTCAAGCTTTATACCTGATAAGAAAGGTGTGGTTGTTGGCTTGCAGTCACTCATGTGAAATCGTGCCAAAAGATCCATAGCATACTTTGGTTGAGAAATGGTAATCCAAGAACCACTCTGATTGATCTCTAGTCCAAGGAAGAAATTTAGCAAGCCGATGTCTATCATAGAAAACTGCTTATGCAACGCAATTTTAATCTCATTAATGACAGAAGATGAACTACTTGTTATCAAAATATCATCTACGTAGAGTACTATGATAAACAAGGAGTCAATTTTCTTCAAAAAGAAACATTAGAATCAGATTTGTAGTGTATAAAATTTTGAGATAACAAATAAGAATCCATATTTTCATACCATGCTCTAAGTGCCTGCTTGAGGCCATAGAGAGACTTCGTTAGTTTGAATACCAGAGATGAATTGTGCATGTATCCTTGTGACTACTCCATGTAGATCTCCTCCTCGAGATCACCATGAAGAAAGGTATTCTTCACATCCATATGATGCACCTCCCATCCTCTTGCTGCTACAATGGAGAGAGCTAGCCGAATGGAATCCATTTTTTCCACTGGAGAAAAATTCCAATCATAGTCAACACCATGTACCTGGTGAAAAAATTTTGCTACCAACCATTCCTTATATCGACTAACTTGGACATTTCTTGCTTTCTTGGTTCGGTAAACTGACTTGCACCTCACAAGTTTATCATTGGAAGGTAGCGGAACCAAAGCCCAAGTCTAGTTCTCAATAAGAGAGTTATATTCCTCATCCATTTTTTCTTCCCATTCAAGATGCCAAGTTACTTCTCTGTAATTTTGTGGATAAGATGCATGAATCATATACGCATGCATGGGCATGCATGGCTCCATATCTAGGAGTTCTTGCAAATCTTCCTCAAACTGAGGCATAGAGGCAAGATCATTAATGAGATCACTCATGCCACGCCATTTTTGTGTTGAAGGTGGTCGAGAATGTTCCGAACTACATGCGGAAGTGTGATCTCAATGTTCAACAATTGGTGGTCCAATAGGTGTCATATACAAAGGCTCATCTTCATCAGAATTCTGATATGAAGTTTCATCTACATACTCATCAATGGGTGGTAATGGAAACTTGGTAACAATCTCATATGCTAGTGCATGAAAAATATATTCCTCAAACTTTACACTATTTTCAATAAAGATCTCTTCAACGTTGATATCAAACAATCTGTACCCTTTTACATCATTAGAATATCAAACAAACATGCATGCTTTACTTTGAGGCTCCAAAGCCTTTCTCTTCTTTGTAGAAATGCGGGCCCATGCTCGAGATCCGAAAATGCGGAAATGACTGACTTCAGGTTGCATGCCAGTCCAAGCCTCAAAAGTTGATTTCTAGTAACATATTTATGAGGAGATCCGTTCTGGATGTATGAGGCACAATTGATAGCTTCAACCCACAATTTTTATGAAAGATATCTTGCATGCAACATGAAATTGGCCATCTCTTTCAAAGATCGATTCTTCCTTTCAGCCACCCCATTTTATTGTGGAGTGTAAGGAACTGTATGCCTCCTTCATTACAAATATTCTTGATACCTTTGTTGACATATTCCATCCCATTATCTGTGCGGAGTATCTTGATGCATTTTCCAGACTAATTTTCCGCATGCTCTTTGAAAATCATTAGATGTTGAAAAACTTCACTTGAGTTTCAAGAAGTAAACCCAAGTGAATCTCATGTAATCATCTATAAATGACAACACATATCTTTCTTTTCTCATTTAAAGCACTCTAAATGGACCCATGAGATAACTGTGTACAAGTTACAAAGGTGAAGAGGCTCTCCATGCATGCCCCTTCTCGAACTTGTCTTGTAGACGCTTTCCAAGAGCACATCCATTACAAAAACCATTTGAAATTTCAATGGTCAGTAATCCTTTGACCATCCCTTGCTTGTGAAGCTGCTGCAACTGTATGCCTGCTTCATTACAAATATTCTTGATATCTTTGTTGACATATTCCATCCCATTATCTATGCGAAGTATATTGATGCGTTTTCCAGACTGATTTTTCTCATGCACTTGGAAAATATTTAGATGTTGAAAAACTTTAGACTTGAGTTTCAAGAAGTAAACTCATGTGAATCTCGTATAATCATCTATAAATTACAACGCATATCTTTCTTTTCTCATTGAAAGCACTAGAAATGGACCCATGAGATCGCTGTGTACAAGTTCCAAAGGTGAAGAGGCTCTCCGTGCATGCACCTTCTCGAACTTGTCTTGTGGATGCTTTCCAAGAGCACATCCATTAGAAACACCATTTGAAAATTCAATGGTCGGCAATCCTTTCACCATCCCTTGCTTGCTAAGTTGCTGCAACTGTATGCCTTATTCATTACAAAGATTCTCCATATCTTTGTTGATATATTCTATCCCATTATCTGTGCGGAGTATCTTAATGCATTTTCCAAACTGATTTTCCGCATGTGCTTTGAAAATCTTTAGATGTTGAAAAACTTCAGAGTTGAGTTTCAAGAAGTAAACCAAAGTGAATCTTGTGTAATCATCTATAAATGACAACACATATCTTGATTTTGCTCATTAAAAGCATTGGAAATGGACCCATGAGATCACTGTGTACAAGTTCCAAAGGTGAAGAGGCTCTCCATGCATGCCCTTTCTCGAACTTGTCTTGTGGATGCTTTCCAAGAGCACATCCATTACAAACACCATTTGGAAATTCAATGGTCGGAAATCCTTTGACCATTCCTTGCTTGCTAAGCTGCTGCATATATCTGAAATTCCAGTGCCCAAATCTCTCGTGCCAAATCCTAATTTTTTCATTTGCATGCATAAGTATCAAAATAGAATCTGATTGAGGAACAAAATCAGAAAATGTATACAAACGATATTGATCAGTTACCTTGCCAGGTGCAATCTTCAAGTTGGTTTTCATGTCATAAATGCTTACAGAATCCAGGGTAAATTCCACTTTCCTTCCGCTACCTGTGTGTGTCATTTTATACACTAAGAGAAGATTCACAGAAATCCTTGGAATATGCAAGACATTCTCAAAACTTCCAACTTTGAATTGCACTCTTCCTTTTCCAGTTGCTGCAACTGCAGAATTGTCCCTCATGATAATAGGAGGTCCTGAGAATGCATGTAGAGAAGAAAAGGATTCCTTTGAAGAAGCCATATGATGTGAAGCTCTTGAATCGATGATCTATTCTTGCGGTGTAGAATGAAGAGCAATCAAAGCATGACCATTACCTCTTGGTTCTGGAGCTTTTTCCTCGGACTTCTTCTTGGCATTCTCAGGAATGTGGTCTCCAGGATTGTGTTGCTGGAGAGTCTGTGCCATAAGATCTATATTCTTCTTCATGCATGCAGATTCAGGGTGAAAACCATGGTGGCAATAATTGCACATTGATTTCCCTTCTGTTCCTTTCCTTTCCATTGAGCCGGATGATCAATCAGGGGGTTTAGGATTTCCTCCCTTTCTTGGATCAAGATCCTTCTTCCCTTCTCCTTTCTGATGGTCTTTGGAATTTTCCTTTCCTTTTCATGCACAATAAGTGCATGTGCTTTGGAATTTTAAGTGTGCTCATTTTGACGAGATTATCTTGCTCATGCATCAAAAACTGAATAAAAGAATCCAATGAGGGCATCTTCCAAGTTGCACTGGTTGCATATCTTATTGTGTGGAATGTAGAGACGAATATTGCATACTCTGGATGAAGTTTTGATAAAATGGAAAGAATCAACTAAATTTCTTGCTTGGATTTGTCGATCCTACATCCTTTTAGTTGAAGCAACAAGGTTTTATACCTTCAGAAGAAATCTTGAATGTTCTCAAAATTTCTTGGATCTAATGAGTTTAACTCATTTTCGAGAATGTGATCCTGCATTTCATATTCTTTTCCAAACAATCACTCCAAAGTTTTCCATACTTCATTTGAAGTTGAACATGATTCAACATGAAATAGCAGATTTGGAGAGATATATAAACATAGGATGCCGAAGGCCTCGTCCATGCGATTGAAATATCTTGTTTTCTATACTGCCGATGTTGGTTCAAATTTAGTTCCCATGGTTACTTGAAAAAAAGGCTATACTTCGGAGATGAAGTAGAATCTTTGGCTTCCATTTGAAGTAATTATATGGAGTAAGAATTGTCGATTGTGGAAAATCCAATTTAGCCTCCATTATTTTTTGTTACTTCAATCTTCTGAACCTGCAAATAAAAATTTCTTGTGCACTGATTATAAATCCCTGTGTTCTGATACAATGTGAGATTTTGAAACACAAAGATGTATATTTTCAAAATAATGAACAAACTTGTGACAAAACGAAGGAGTGAGCAAGAGCAGAGAAAAGAATGAAATTAATTCATCAATATTAGTTTTAGAATCAATATATAAAAGAAATTGAGTTAAGCTTAGTTGTACATGAAATAACTATGGATAGTTAAATCTAACTGAAGCTAAGTGTGCTTTATGTTCTGCTAATGTGCACATGCATCATATGAAAGCACTAGAGTTAACTAACTAAGCCAAGTGCACATTGCATGTAAGCATTCAAGTTAACTAGCTAAAAACAAGTGCACAGCACATGCAATATCTAGAGTTGAACTAAGCTAATTAAAGCTAACTATGTGCATGTAAAAAACTCAAGGTAACTAGCTAAAGACAAGTGCACATTGCATGCAATCTCGGGAGTTGAACTAAAGCTGCATGTACACCAACAAAAAGGTTGGAAGTCCCACACCATGACTTGCATAAGGAACTCGGTGGCATGAGATGATGTCAGGTCGATGCCCATCTTTACCCATGATCTCCTTGGCATCTTCCTATTGCTCATCCACTCATCCAGTTTTGATGGGCAGACGCGAAGGCCGTAGCTTATCGTACATGGCCGAGTCATCTCGGGCTTTCTTGATCTTATTCGTTTGGGTTTCTCCTAGATTTTCGAAACGATCGAGACGCCTCCCATTCTTTGAAAGGGATTGATCCTTTCATCAATTGTTATTTACTCTCCAATGTTCCATCATGGATTTCTCAACCTCGATGACGCCTATGGTTTTGAAAACCTACACGGGCATTGTGGAAACCCCATCTTGGGCCTTCATGGGAAAAAAATTCGTCATGTTGCACAACGGATAATGGTTTATGGTCATTCAAACCATTCTGACAGAAATCTGCATTGTCTTGGAAGAGTTGTATATTAGAGAGATCAAGTTTTGCAAGCGCAGTAGTGGATAAGACAATCGAAAATATCCTTTCTCACCCTCTAGAAAATGGCGACTCTCCATGATTCAATTAGTGGCTAACGTTCACAAATAGAAACCCTAACCCTAATATGTTGGTCATGCAATCATATTCGTCCTATGTAGAAAATCAGCCAGGTTTGCATATTTTTTCCTATTTCCGTACACGACGGCCAAGACTCGCTACGAACGTTATGTACTTTTATGCACACCTTCACACAAATATACTCAGACTCCAAGACATTAGCAGTGTCATTGATTTTTTATAAAATTATTTTTTATACAGATCGATTCTCAAACCCTATTCCCTCTGTCACCACACATTCAAAGATGTTTTGTTCTATGTGACTATAGAAGAAATCTACATCAAAACTAAATAGAGTTCCCTACCAAAAACATTAACAGTGGCTTAGATATGTTCTCCTATAAAGTTGAAAGCAAGGATTGTCTTACGACATAATATACCTATTTTAATTTCAAAAAACAAAAGGATAACCCATTCAAAATTACAAGGATTCCCTATCCAATATGCTTACAGTGACTAAATTAAGTCATCCAATACTTGAAACCAACCAGATTTTTAAACAAAAATGAGAAAACAAAAGAAGAACCTAAATGGAATCGATGCTTCTAGAGTGCATGAAATAGTTATGTTGATAAGTTGCATACAAGATCTTGCCCGACCTCGTCTTGATACCTAAGACCTCTTTTTGACAATAGGTCAGCCATTTGGTTATTTTTCTTGTAAATTTTTTTGAACTTGATCGACCTAAAAGAGGATGACAAAAGATGAATACACTCCATCTAATTGGAGAGGATAGATGGTCAGAAATTAGAGTGCTCTCAATAATACATTTGGCATCTCCATTGATGGCGATACTATCCAAACCCAATCAAGAGGCAAAGGATAATATAACCCAGAGAGAAATCAATTTAGCTAGCTATGTTGTTGATTCCTCTTGCCCCCATTCCACTAGTTGTGATAGTATTGACCCTGCTCCAGTGAAATAATAGCACAATAATCACAACATCTATTCAGAGAAGATGCACCCTATCTGCATAAAATTGAGTCTTTTTCCATCAAGAATATATCTTAACTAAGTACGATACATAAAATGGAAGAAAATAAATTTCCTAAGATTACTTCAAACTCTAGTTAATGTAATTATGGCTCAAGTGGGGTTGGTATAAGGACCTCAAGTTTTGGTTAAATTAAGGGGCTTGCATAAAGACTTCAAGTTCTGATTAAATGATTGAGGAATAAATGAAAAACTCACTGTTCATAATAAAAATAATATTAAATTTAAATCTAAAGATAAATTGTGATAGAATAAAGAATTAAAGATAGAAAGAAAATTAAGATGGAAGTGATCAACATTAAACTAGAAAATCAAAACTATCACTCAATTTAGACTAAATTAAAGAAAAAAACAATAATTTTCAAATAAGGAACAACTCTCATAGCTACATATTCAAACTAAGAGGAGAATCTGTCATTTTTATAACAATAAAAACTTTGAAAAATAAAAAAATAATAATTATGTAAGAACGAAATTTGAGATGTAATAATTACTTATTAGGAAATAATTTTCCTCTTTATGTATTGTTATTTTTTTTAAAAGTTTATTGCCGATTTTGAATTTTTTTGAGATGTAATAAAATTACTTATTAGGAAACAATGTGCCTTTATTGTATTGTTTTTAGATTTAGTACGATTGCAGATTTCGAATTTTTTTCTAATAAGTTGCGTTTTGTAATAATTATATTTTTTTAACTTGGAAATATTTTAGAAAGGATAGAAAATAAAAAGTTAATTTCATTTATTTATTAGAGATTTTGAAATATTTTAAAAAATTTAATAGAAAAATGAAAGTAAATTTCATTTATTTATCAGAGTTTACATTCATTTATCATATTTTTACCATATTTAGAACCTGGAATCTAGTTACGTCAACTCTCCAATACAACTGAAAAAGTTAATTTCATTTATTTATCGGAGA
>JAXQQM020070125.1:0-11091 GCA_034641835.2 Pinus albicaulis | reverse complement strand
AAAGCAGTAACATAGGAAAGAATAGTATAGGGAAAATGCTCTCACATGAACCATGCAAATAGGAAAGAGTAGTATAGAGGAAATGTTCTCACATGAATCATGCGGGATAGCTACAACTATAGAGAGTGAACAACTCTTTTTGAAGCTTCTTCTTTACTTCTTGTGCATGTACAAGCTCTTCCTGCAAATAATTGGCATCACATTGGTATTTCAAATATCTGTGATGCTCTATCGTTAATCTGACGTTTTCACAGTTGAATTTTAAGAGTGCTTGCGGGAGATCCCCAATTTGTTTCTGTTGGATCTCAACAAGCTCAGTTTTAGCTTGCAGTTCCATTTGCAAAAGGGTAATTTGCTCTTGCATTGAATCAGACTTGCTAGAATCATTATTTCTCAAATCCTCATTTTCCATCAATAAATTAGAGGTTCTTCCCAAAAAAAATATTTTCCATTTTACATACTAAGCTTTTGGCCCCATCATTGTTCTTAATTGGACTTTGCAAATCTGTTTTGAGAGCTATGCTCTCTTCTTCTAAGAAAATCAAGTTTTTTTGCAAATCGTCAATTTCCCTCTGAAAATTCTGGCCTTTGCTGATCTCATCTTGTATTTATTCTTCAATCTTAAAGTTTTTTTTTTTCTGGAAAACATTAGTACTTTCAGCAAATTCCTTTGGCATAAGTTTTGAATCAACCTGGGATTCTAAATCAGTATATTCAACAGTTTGGGAACTGGCAATATGTTACTGTGAATTCATTATCTGACCTGATTCACCAATTCCCCTGTTTTGAGGGATCTCATTCTCTTCTTTAAGCTTGGAAATTGTGATATGGAACTCTCTGATCTTTTGCTCTGGAATGCCATACCCATCTCTATCTTTCTCAGGTTCACTCCTTGGTCTTTCATCGCTCCTTTCTAAGTTATGGATGTCAAGTTGCAGTTACTGCAGGTTCTCTATCAGAATATCCAAAGTTGTAGTGCTATAAATATCATTTGAATTACTGTGACATATATCCATGACTCTTGATTCAAGACCGTCATTGGACCTAGTTACCAGGTCATTCTTTTTTACCTGTCCACTATCCATGGCTGCAGAAAAATTGAGCACTGTACCATCAAGCCTAATATTTATAATACATAAAGACACAGTCCCGCACCCATGAAATTGATTTCTTGTTGTATTTAGGGCAGTGAAAGGCACACCTGGATTTATTTTATTTCTTTCGCTCCTCTGATGAGCTCTTCCAACAAATGATGGATCACTTTTGATCCAAACAGAGTCGAAACTAAAATGACCTGTAAGTATTTGCAATTGAAAATAACAAAATGAAAGGAAGAATATAACTTTTAACAAAATGACTTGTAAGTATTTGCAATTGAGTTTTCTTGCTGCATTGGAAAATTCGAGGTACACATTTTCTAACACCGCCCTAACTTTCTCCATTGATTTTGCCGCAATCCAATCTTTATGTAATTACTCTACTTCATTTTAGTTGTTTATATTGCTGCAAAGAAACAATATACATTATGCAGAACTCTGCCCTTTTGTGTGCAATTTGGCTTCTGGAGGCCTCCTCGCTGTTATTTATATTTTGCAAGGGCTATTTACAGAAGGTTTTATAGCATGCCCTTTTATCGACAGTTTTCAATTTTCCTTGCCTTTGCTTTCTATGGTGGTAAATGTCTTAATGTTGATATGATTTTTATTTATTTTGCAAATTTTGTTTTCCAATATTTTTTTTCAAAGAGAAAAATAATGCTTTCTATTATAAGAGAAAGTACATGGGTTGGGAAATGTGATTCTCAACTCTCAACACTCACATCAGTCAGTTTTTTTTAAATACCCATTTACGTCCTAAAGCTAAATGAAAGTAACAAAAACATATACCTATCTAGCTTCCTTTGTTAGAGGCCCCCCCTTAGATCTTGATCTGATTGATCATTCTTGGGCCGATTTTCATCATGATGTTCTGAACTTTCTGGTGCTACCAATTCACGCACATGTTCCTCCTGGTGCGGAACAGTCTCTAGCTAATTTTCTTCCTTCAACCCTTGTAGAGGTCTTCTGATCTCAAGAAGATCCTCAAAGCTTACCTTTTCTGTTGCACTTTCTTGCATATTATCTCAAGAATTTTCAGAATTTCCTTTGTTGAAGATTACATCACACAATACACAATCTTGTGTTCAGAGGGAATCCATAGCCTACAACCTTTCACTCCCAGTATATAACAAAGAAAGACACACTTGACAGACTTTGGATCCAATTTATTTCTATTCTTCTTTGAAATGTATATGTATGCCTCACATGCAAACACCCTTGGTAGTCTAGCAGGCTCCCACTCCATACCTTTTTCACATTTATGTCCCCTAAAACGGAAGAGGAGAACATATTCAATAGATAGTTGGATGTTGCAATTGGCTCTGCCGAAATTCCCCCTGGTTGATACTTGTAGAAGCCATCATGCTCCTCATTCTCTTTAAGAGAGCCCGGTTTAACGTTTTAGCAATGCCACTATATTTACTGGAGTAGTTTTCTGCCATGCAATGCATTTGGAAAACTGGTCAAATTATTTGGAACAATTTTTTGCCCCATTTTCAGTTCTTTGGGTCTATACTTTATTTTTCGTTTGCATTTGCATGCATGCCCCCACATCAAAAAACTAAAAGTATAATGAGGTCTATCAATTTAGGAGAAAAAAAACAGGGGATGCAAGAGCAGCATTCCAGAAACCATGAATATATCCCAATGAAACACAACTTTTAACAGTAATCTAAAGTGAATTCAAAAGAGGGAAACAAATATGGAATGATTGTACTCGGATGCACTAATGATAAAAAAGCTAAGAGATAAGTGGATCCAAACGCTCCCATATGTCAGAAGGATCAGATTCTGACAAAGAGCCCCCAGCTAATGTAAAGGAGAATCAAATGGCTATAGTAACATCCACACCCTGCAATGGAGGCTGGCGCAAAGTGGAAAAATAGAAAGGTAGAAAAGAATAATTTTTGCTCTATGATGAGTATGTATAAATCTTGCATTACAGGATCAACTCAATACTGCATATGCTATTAGCATCTACAACATGTAATTTTTTCAATCATGAATAAAATTACGATTTTTCCTTGGGAATATATATATATATATATATATATATATATATATATATATATATATATATATATATATATATATATATATATATATAAATATATATATATATATATATATATATATATATATATATATATATTGTAGATTTTGATAGTTGGAGAATCACGGACAGGGCTACTTCGAGAATTAAGGAGATTCTATCTGTTATTTTCTTGCTCGCTATAAACTTCAAGAATCTTGCTATGACAATTTGATCAAGATTCTATCTACTATTCTCTAGCCCGGTTTAAATTTATACAGTCTACTACCACAATTTGTTCAAGGTTCTCTGTTATTTTCTAGCTTGGTATAAATTTCAAGAGTCTGTTACCACAACAAGGACAAGAGTGTCCGCAATTAGCGTTTGATGGATGATCACAAAGAACTTCCACAACAAATCGAACCCAAATTATTGCAAAATGGAAGGTGACTGTAATTACAATTTGTAAACATGTACAGTGGAGAATGTAAAAAATTCAATTTTCTTTACATTGCAGAAAAGTACAATTTTCAATTTTAGGATAGTCAGATTGCTGCCCCTCCTCCTTCCATATTTCCCTGATGATTTGATTGAATGAGGCCTTCAAGCATCAATGTACCATTACAAGGCACCATGGCTCACTGACAAAGAAAGTAAGTTGTGAGCTTAACATCCCATGGCTGAACATCATGGCAACACCTATCTGCTATGTAGCATGTGCATTAAACTGCAACCCTTGAAAACAGGTTGGCTCCTGAGGAGCAGGGTTACTGACTAATGATTGATCCACATACATAATTTTTGTTGAAATTTATGATTAAATTGATTGAAATTGTAGACCCTGATTGGCACAAATGGACTCAGTAACAAATATGTACTTCACCCTGATTATGCACTGTGGATCTCATATACAATTTCATCGAAGGAACAAACAATTTGATTAAAATTGTATATTCTGATGGTATAGCTGGATTCAACAATAAACATATACTGCACCCTAATCTCTGCAAGATCATGAAAATAAACAAATAATTTGGTTGTAATTGTAGATTTTGATAGCATAGATGGATTCAGCAAAAAAAAACAAGATAGGGAGGTCAGTACGAAATTGCAATGTATGCACTGTCGTTCCCACTAAAATACAAACCCCAATCGAAAACCAAAACCGAATTCAAACATCGAAGCAGTGGAAATGTAGAGACAAACACAATAATAAGAAATGCTCTTAATTCCGAATCTAGCCTTACACACCAGCAAAATCCACATAATAAAAGCATTTCTACCATGAACGCAGACAATCACAAACAAAAACACAGCACTGCTACCAAAGAGGGGAGATTGCAAGAATCACAAACAAAAGAAAGAGGTTGTTAAAAAATTGTTGCTTGTTGCATAATTTTGTTCTACAAATAGTTCTACCACTCTTTTGTTTCTTTCTTCGTTGCAAGCACAATATCTGTCCTTACCTTTGAACATATTCGCTGATATAAGAAGTGAGGAGAAGCAGAGGACACCATTAACAGCAGCAGTAGTAGAGGAGGTTTCGGCTGGGGCAACCTGGGAACCCGTTCCAGGTTAATCTAAACTCTTGGTTTCTCCGTGAGTCCTATGAATGTGTTGCAAGGTCACCCCAGTCGAGCCTGCTCTGTTTCATTTATTCATGTGATCATGTGAGCCCACTATGCAGGGGAAACCCTTTCTGAAACTGAGAGGCAATGAATGCCTGTAATTTATAATTTATTGAAATGGGATCGATAGAGAAGGAGAAAGGGGCTGAAATCTGGTAGTACAAGCAGTACGAGTGAAGTGCAGAGATGGCCCTGAGATTTGTGTTGAGTTAGATCGAAATTAGATGGTTTCACAGACTGTCGGTGGAGGCAATGAAACGGCTTAATCTCCATATTTAGGTTGAATTAAATGGGGACAGCACCATGATAGGGAGGTCAGTACGAAATTGCAATGTATGCACTGTCGTTCCCACTAAAATAAAAGCCCCAATCGAAAACCAAAACCCAATTCAAACATCGAAGCAGTGGAAATGTAGAGACAAACACAATAATAAGCAATGCTCTTAATTCTGAATCTAGCCTTACACACCAGCAAAATCCACATAATAAAAGCACTTCTACCATGAACGCAGACTTCAATTCTCTGTGCAAGGAAGGCCGATTGAAGGAGGCCTTGGGCTATTTGCAAGTCATGGATGAAAAAGGCCTTGCGGTAGATGACACCATGTACGCTTCACTGCTGGATGCATGTGGCTCTGCGAAGGCCTTGGCAGAAGGTAAGAAAGTCCATGCCCACATGCTCGCAAATGGGTTTCAGCAAAATATGTTCTTAGCTACCAGAACTGTGGATATGTATTCCAAGTGTGGAAGCCTTGCAGAAGAAGCCGTCGAAGACTCCATAGAACGCCATTTGCTTCTGGTACAAACTGTTTTATTATCTTATCTACCAGAATTGTGGATATGTATTCCAGGTGTGGAAAGCCTTGCGGAACGAAGCCGTCGAAGACCCCATAGAACGCCATCTGCTTCCGGGAGAAACTTTTTTATTATGTAACTGATTAATAATAACAGTTTTTAATATGAAGGTGCAGAATGTTTCAATCGTCTAACACTATCATCAATGGTACACAATTGTACACCTGTCATTTAGGAAATTTGTTTTCAAATAAGGACACTTTACAGCGTAAGAAGTGGACCAATTTTTTTTTATATTTAATTAAAAATATATAAAATAAAACCTTATAAAGATTCAACCGGAAGTTTAAAAACTGTTCAAATTACTCTCATTTTCCCCTTCTCAATTTACAATGTTTTCCATCAGAAAAATTTAAATCGCCATTATCTTCTCAGTGTTTATAGACATTGAAATAAAAAATGGAAATTGCACCTTTCTCAATTTATAATTTATAAGGTTTTTCATCACAAAAAATTTAAATTATAATTATTCATAGTTAATAAATATTGAAATTAAATTAGCAATTGCCACGTTTAGTATGTATAAAAACTTTTATTTCTAAGAGAATAAATATTAAATAAAATAATTTTCCAAAAAGAATTGAGAAACCTCTATTACTAAGTGAAACAGTCTACTTCATTAGAGAAAAAGTTTACACATGATGAGATTTGATCTCTCTAAGTTGTTTGTAGATCTAAAGTTAAGATAGATTGAAGTTGACTATATATCAACAACCATCATATTCATTTGTAAAATAAATATCAATTTTATTAATATAAATACACAAAATATTGCTAAATAATAATAATTTTAAAAAATGTGAACATTTTATAGGCAAAACAACAAAGTTAAAAAAACAATGATAAACCATTAAATGAAGATCTCTAACACATTCATCAAATATTAAGATAAAAATTTCAATAACTTTTAAAGAAACTGTAACCAAACATTAATACTCTCATTATGTATATTAACTTCTTATAAAACCATTAATAACACATTATTATGTATATTACTTTGTCATTCATACTTTTAAAATATATTAAATAAATGATATTATTTAATTAAATATAATATTTTTTAAACTTTAATCAAAAATATTTTTTAACACATATTTAAAAATAATTAAGAAGAACTTAGCAATTTATGTCTAAAATTGTCATTCTAATTATGTCCATAAGCATTTTATTTTGGGGTTCTTGTTGGTGACACTGTTTAGATTCTTCGTCATCAACACATGTCCCGAATCTCAACAGTGCCCCGTACAAGTTTATTTTTCGTCAAAGTTAGTTTCAATATCAAACCTTGTCTGTGGTTCCCACGTTTTGTATTTCCAACTCCACAGATTCCTTGAGGGCTTGAATCACTTCTTCAATCCATTTTAGAATATCCATGGCCTTAACTTCTCCTTTCTTTCTGTACAACCAACGAGGAGATTTTGACATGGTGATCATCAGAATGAATTGCAAAAGCGCTGGCATCTCTGCAACACCCAACATCCAACGCCCTCCTTCTAGCACCAGTTTCTCGGTGCCTTGGTGAAAGAGAGATTAATTAGATAATATAAGAACTAGTTGTCGGTGATCAGGAACCCATTAGTACTAACTAACACCCCTCTCACTTTGGCAGGTGATGACTCTAAGATATACTGCGTGGCAGTCATGGAGGCCATCTCTTTGCCAACGCCATCATATCGACCAACACCTTATCCTTCTTCTCATCTATAGGTAGATCTTATACATTTGTTTTCTTTGTTGGGCATAGGCCAGAAGCTTTGTGTGCACCACATCATAATAAAAATGGGCAGTCGCAAATGTATTAATACCAATAACTCTATTTAAAAAATCAAATGTCATCATCACGAGCCAACTAGAAGATAGACTTATATCATCAAAATTTGAATGGCTAGGCCTACTTTTGTGGAAGATGGTCAATGAAGACTTGTTTGTTTTTAGTTTCTTCAAACTGTAGACAACCATTGGTGCATTGGGCTTAGACTCGGCTCCACCTTAATATGTAATGATTTCAAATAGTGAATGACTCGTCTCAGACTCGCCTCCAACATGGCACAAGACTAGTACATTTCAGAATCAATAGTCTCCACAAATATCAATGCATACCCCTCAGACATCAAATCATTCAAACTACTTCCTAATGAATCCCAACCGAAGGTAATGAAAATCTGATCACATGGATCCCGAGGTATTCGACATGTTAACACCAAAAACATGTGGCCTCAATGAACTAGATCCTCTGGTCGGGCTCTCAGAACAACATTGAAATCCCTCCGATATTGAAGAAAATAAGCTTCTCCAACCACCCGGGATCCATGGCACACGATTTTTCCCTTATTCCATGTCACTGAACTTTTTCTCCAAAACCTCAGTAGGAAGTTGAAATAACTAGTGAAGACTATATGTTGAATGAATAAAATGGAGAGTCTTCTATGGAAATTTCCTGCCATAGAAAGATCTTGGTACCCCTACTATGAAATATGATCTATCTATCGCTACCTCTTCATTCTTATTATCAATATTTATTTAAAGTGAATATAATTTTGAGCATAGTTGTATTTTCCAAGCCCCGCGTTCATATGTGGCACTTTATCCATCTTCATCTCCATTCCCAATCCATATGAAATCACAGAACAACTTGAAGAAGAAGACCGATGGATAAGCCTGAGTGTTCTTTGTAATTGGTGTTATGAGGATGCTTGTCATATGCATCTACTTTTGTTTTCCCCGCTGAATGTTTAACTAGAGAGACACAATGTTTTCGTGCAACATCTTGTTATTACAACTGTTATGTTGAATATATGACAATGGTAGGTTCCATTTTCCACATGTCATTCCCATCTAGTGAGTGAGTCATTCTTAGTCACTTGTCACACATATGAATGCAACTTCAATCCAACTGTTAAACATGACACACACTACACGGAAAAGACCCTCTAGCGGATTTTTTTGAGAAACCTTTTATAAAAATAGCCCAGACATCCGTTTGTAATGGAGGTTATTGGAGGAGGTTGGCGGGTGGAGTTTTTTGCAGATGTTTTTCTTCCAATGCATTTATCATCCTGAACCGCACCGTTGTGTTCAACTAGAGAGAGCACTGGTGCATACAAAAAATTGGCACACCAGGACACCGTGCGCTTGGTACAAACCCGCTCGGTGCGTCTCATTACTGTAGCGCACCACTGCTCTACAAAGATTCCACATCGGTGCATCCTAAAACTCCTCACCAAAACTAAAAATACTTGGTGTGGTTTTACGAAACCACACCGGTGCACCTATGAAACCTGCGCACTGGAACAGGGTTAAATAAAAAAAATTACGGCCAAAAATAAGCATTTTCACTTTTCAGTGCTCCAGAGCTCTCAAGCACTGGTGCAAATTTACCTTGTGTGAGGCGCCCTGCCATGAGTGCTCCCATTGTACACACCGCTGCTATCCATTGCCCACCATCTCCATTTTGAATTTTGCAAAATGGCGGGAAAAATATTTTTGCAAATTCTACAGCCAATATGCCTCCTCGACAACCAAATGAACAAGTATTTTACTTGTTTCTCCATAATTAAACCTTTTAGTGGATTATTTTTCTAAATAGCTTAAAATTCACCTTATTTAAAAATAAAAAATATTTCTTATGTGGTGTGCTCGAGCCGTTCAGCTCGCACCAGTTCACAGTGTTTCCTGTAAATTTATAGGCTGCACCACGACCGGTGCTAACGGTATCCACACTGGTTCTGGGGCAGTACCGAAATGGCGTACCATGCTTTTTTAAAATTAAAAAAATTGCGGTGCGGTCGGTTACCCGGCCGCACCTATGACCATGTCAAATAAGAAAGTGAGAATGCAGTGCGTTGACAGAAATATTCACCCCGGGGCTAGTAATTTTGTCAGCACACAACCCCTACCCGAACTTGACATACTCAATGGTGCGGTCATGTAATCGACTGCACCGTTGGCTATGTAGTGATGTCAGGAGGGCAGTGTGCTTCCTAAACTATACGCCCCGAGGCGTACAGTTTGGTCAGTGCACCGCCCTCCCGACACTAGTACATATTATTTGGTGCATTCTGTTATACCACCACACCATTGACCTTGTAACAATGCCAGGAGGGCGGTACACTGAAAATTTTCAGGTGCACCGCCTTTGGTGCGTGACAAAAAAATTTGCACCATTACTGATGCATGCCTCTTTTTTGTGGCACACCGAATGTTTTTATTGTTTTTAAAAAAAAAATAGATATGTATATTCCTAAATACATGTCACATTTAATAAAAAATTGCATTTAATATGTCAATCATTCAGCAACATCAAAGGAGAGAATGGAGGGAACAACAACAACAATGGGCAGACCAGTATAACATGGTTCGCTATGGGAGGCACGAGAGAGGGAGAGAGATATGTACCCTTTCCATATTACAACAACTACCCAAGGGATCCTAAGGGAGATAAGCCTCCTCAAGTTCTATAAGGAGGATACATCCCTAAAGGGCCATGGTGGGTTTTCACAACAACTTATTCGCAGGTGGAATGCCCACCTACAAGATTTCTGGGTTGGTCCTAACCAATGGTATGCACCCATTGAGGAGGACATCTATTTCATTACTGGCTTATCGAGGAGAGGGGTGGATTTTCCCTTATTCTGAGAGGTACCCATTAGCTATGCAGTAGGGAGTCAGTTGGTGTACTCCCAGATATACATTAGAGTGAATATACTGTCTCCTGCATATTTTCAAGTCTTCAGAGGTTAGTTATGTATTGCTTCATTTGGTGGAGAGGAGGCAAGGTGCCTCTCACTACTGATTTCGACCATTGCACACCATACGAGCGATGGGAAACTCATTAGTTTCCCACTTATATTTTATGTTGATTCTTTATTACAAACACCATAACTTGTAAGGTGGCATGCCGTTTTTCTACGGCAGTTCTGTACAACTTTAGATAGATGTCGTGCTCAGGCACAAGGGAGGGTGATCTTCCCTTTTGCTTCAGACCTATTTTTTTTTATTTTTTGAGAGGTTTCCAGAGTCGAGCCCTACTTTTTTTCTGCAGCCTCGTAGGCTGATGTTGCATGTATGGATGTAGATGTGGGGACAGATGATGCCAAAGAGGGGCGAGTTAGAGTTTTCCGTGAGGGTATCGCATGATGCACTAGATTTTCTAGCTAGTGTTGATGAGAATCTATTCATTCTGGTCCCCTGTCCGTATGTTGGTTTGGATTGGCGAGGGTGTGCCAACATCCTCTTCATAGATGATGAGCCGCCGGATGATAGAGGTAATATTACTGTTCTATTTAAATTTATTATAACATGTTCTTTAACTTGTTTTATTAAACAGTTTAATGAAATTGTCTAATTATTTTTATGTACTTATATATATTTTACTGACATTGGGTCATTTGATGGCGATGAGATGCCACTGCCACCAAATGATCTAGGTCTAGATCCTGATGACGATCAAGATATGGCAAATGATGAGGATCAGGCCAGT
>JAXQQM020061214.1:0-48650 GCA_034641835.2 Pinus albicaulis | reverse complement strand
CCAAGGTCACGTTATAGGTGCATCAATTCTCCTGAGGCAACGGTATTTTTGACATTTCTCTAAAACCATGACACCTGTGTAAAAAGTGAAGGAGGTTTTTTTTTCCTTGGCCTATTTTGGAAAAAAAACCTCTCTCAAGTTTCATAAATTCATCTTTTATTTCTCATAAAAATCATTGGATTAAAACCTATCCCGATGTGTGAAACACGGGATTTGTCGAAATGAAGCGAAATAAAGGGGATAAGGGACTTCTAAATTCTTGAGAAAATTTTTGGAAGTAGGGAGGGATGTTAGGAAGCAGGGGAAAGTGGAATTTTAGATATTGAGTGAGGGGAAGGGGTCCAAAAGGGCAAAACACAAGCCTAGCCTAGAAAATTTCCAAGTTGTAGCAAGAAACTAGGGTTTGTGCGAAAATGAGGAATTTGGGGGATCTCAGTGATGGGAAGTGTTTAATAAGATACATTAAGGATAGGGGAAGGTGTATGAATATCAGGATACAAGTTTTGCTGATGATTTGACCATCCAAGAGAAATTACCTCCAAAACCCTAGGAGAGGGAAATGAACCTTACCTAGGCACAACTGAAGCATGAACAAGGTGTAAAATGACCCATTGGAACCTGACATGATGATGAAAACCGCCTGAATGATGGTACACTCAGATGAATGGTGACATGGACCAACATTTGGACAACTTTGAAAAGAGTGAAAACAAACCCTAGACCTAATACCTAGTGACCAAATTTTACTTGAAGACTCACTAAAATGACAAAATTTGACCTTGAAATCTTAAAATCACTTTGTAAGAGCATCGACGATCAACGGAAAGGGTAGAAGCTGACACTAACACCAGGGATATGATCCAATGGACAACTCAGAAAAATAAAATATTCCTTGGAACAGGAGGTCTCATCATGAGCCGACTTGCACACCTTTCACTCCTTCCTGGTGAATGGAATTGTGATTCATCTGGTTCTCAAGCCAGCACAGTGGCCTCCATCATGACATCACACAACACTTCCCTAGGCATAAATAAAGGATAATGGTTCTAAGGGTGAGAAAGCAACTTTGTCAAGGTTATAGACACCTGTGGGCAACAGAGCTCTGCTGATGGTATTGGAGTCATATTTTTCACAAATCAATAGTAATGATAAACCCTTTTCTTATATCTTTAACTAATATCAAATGAGAGTATGTCCCTAAACCCTTTGTTCAGAACCTCTTATGCATGAAATTTATTTATAAATCGATCATAATGGTTTATGTGGATAATGACTGCATAAGTATTTTTTTTCACATCAGCTGTCCTTTTCCATTATTTTCGAATCATTACATAAACATTTCCATATCTACTCACGATTTCAAAATATGCATTGATTTCAGTAATGCAATAATTTTTTGATCATATCATAAGTATATATGCCTTTCCATGCTATACAATTGCTGTGTAGTACGCTGCTCTTCTATTTGCCACAATATTCATATTGCATTTCTACAGAAGTTTTTCTTCTTAAAATTTTTGCATGCGTATGTTGCCATTCAAAACTAAAACTGTGGATTCAAGAAAACTGCATACATAATCATGATTTGTTTATAGGAGAACAATAAGTATGGGGGACAATTCTATTTGCTTCAAAACCACACTATTGCAACTAAAAGTAAAGGCTCACACAACTTGCAAACACAAATAATTCTTCAGACATGATGTGCTTGCATGGCTTCCACCTTTTGCATCACTTTAAGTATCCGCTCAGCCTACATTAGCTTCAACAAAGGCCAGTCCCTACATGTCATTCCATATTTTTTTTGGAGGTAACACTTGAGGTAAAATAGCGTAATTTTCTGATTTATTATGAATTTATGAGAATTTCATGAAAATCCATTGAGCATTATTTATCATCATTCATTCCACATCTTTACCACTTCCCATTTTTCAGAGACATCTCATCTTTTAGTTTGGGGGAGTGTTGCTTTCCTTCATTTCTTTCTTATGACCATGTCAGTAATCTTCTTTATCATCCATTGATATTCTTATTCATTCTCAACACCTCCCTTATTCCATGTTGTTTTACACCAAGCATGGATTTCAACAGATTGTAGCAACCACCTCTCTTTGTTTTCTAGCATCACATGAGGACATGCTAATTCTTCAGTTTGGGGGGGGGGGGCGAATTTCTGCACATGATGGATATTTTCTACTCTCTTTCTCGTTTAAGGAACACAATTTCATTTCTATATAGTGCAAAAATTGATTTGCATATATCTTTAAAACTATGAATTGAATTCTTATGCTTTCTGGATAACAAAGAGGTATCATTAAAATACACAAACCCAGATAATTTCACGCTAAATTACCTCATAAAATTTCGAAAATTATGCACTATCACCTACAACCATTTTGTTTATATATCATGATCCATGCATTAAAGCGATCTGATTTTTGAGAAAATGATTAATGAAGGTTGTTGTTACTTATGTCACCTTTTTCTGCAACTTCATATACATATAGTTGAACGTCAACTATAAAAATTGTTACGCCTTCATCAAGATTGCTAAAATTGAATATTCATTATTTGAGGAAAAAATCATTTGTTCCATCCATTTCATGAGTTGGGATGAACACATTTTCTTTGTTTGGTTAACACATGGGTTTTTTTTTTGGGTTTCATGAGGACATGCAATATATTTAGTTCTGGGCTGCATGAGGACATGTAATATATTTAGTTTGGGGGTATGTTGGGCCGTGAATACGACTACTTTTTAACACTTATTTCATCAATTTCTACTCTTCTTTATCATGTAATTTATCATAATTTATCATATAAATCCATTTTATAATTATTTATGCTCTTATGGATAAATATTATTTCTTCTCCATTATTTTTAATAAATTGATGATTATTATGCATAATTTTATCAATGATGGTTTATTAATATATTTTGTAACATCACTCACCATTTTAGCCTCCAAGATATTTTCCAGATTGTAGATTTTATCTCCAGATCATCATCAAATATTCCAACTCAGAAATTCGCTGGAATAAGAAGTGACAATTTTGCGGTTGAGATTCTGGGCAAATGGAGAAGAATATGGAAAATTCGAAACATGGGTTTTGTCCAGAACGGACCAAATTAATTTTAAAAAGAATGGTTTGCCCAAATTCGGTCTGTATTGAGAGAAACGCAAGGTTCTTTGAGCACGATTTTCTCAGATTTACTGTTGCAGCTGTCCTCCAAATTATCTCAGCTACAAATCCAAATTCGACTTGCTCTTGTTGAAATATTGATGGAAATATATTTTCTTGTTGATCAATTGGTTAGGGACAATCCAATTTTGTTATGAGAGATCATATTTACTATTTAATTTCTCCTCTTTCTGATTATAAAAGGAGAAGCATGTATTGCCATTGGGAGGGACTTTCCTTGTTGTAATTTTCAGAATTGTGCATCGACTCTTGTTAAGAGAGTATGAACTATTTGTAAGCATTATTCATGCCTGATTAATACAAGAGTTCGTTGCCGTTTAATTTCTTAACACTGGAGTAAATCCCAGCGGTGTTTCACCGGTGGTTAAGGGCCCGACCTTGGTGGATTGATCTGCTGGTTGTATCATTACCTTTCAATTATTGTCGTGTGATAGTTTGTGGTTGTTCTCATTACATTTGCAAGTTAATTAGTTTGCCATTGAATTATTGATTGATTTCGTTATGTTAATGAATCGCATTGCTGTTCCGTTTCAGTAAGGACTTTAATTCCTATATTAATCATCTTGTTAAACCTTACAGAGCATTGTTCTTCAGCATTAGATGTCCTGTTCCAATTAATTGTTGTTTCGTTGGATTGTTGTTCATGTCGATTATTATTTAACAACGTTTGCTGTCGACAGGGTTTTGGTGTTTAATAGAATTGCTGTTTGATTTCATTAAGTTAAAGATTTGCTGTTCAGATTCATTAGTTAATATTTGTTGTTCGATTCTTCTAGTTTCAGTTGGTTATTCATTTACATTACTGTTCGATTTCAGTGTGTTGTTCATTTCCAATTCATTAGTTAACAGATTGCAAAGAGTTTTCTTTCGAAGAGCTTTCTTAGTTTACTTTCAATAGAAGCTTTAGTTCAATTGCTATTTCTTTTTAATTGCTTTAACGCAGGACTGTCAACTATAGAGAATATTGGTTATTGCTTCCACGTTCCCAGATTGATTATCTTGTTTTAGTTTGATTTCAATTGCATCAATTTCTAGAGGAATGAGCTATTGCTACTGTATCCTCGATTGATGTTTGCTGAGTGAATAATTGGATTTCAGAGCATTTGAGTTTATGTTGTTGTAATTAGATTTCTTTTTCAAGCATCCGTTTACTTTTGTATCTAGAACACTGTACTACATATTGCAAGGCATTACTCTTATATTGAATTGCTGCCTCAGACTCAGTACACTCTTGAAATAAAAAGTCATTCCTAGATTGATAATTAATGTAGGATAAATAGCTGTTAAAAAGATACCTTTTATACCTCAACACAAACCATTGTCAGAAACAATTTCTCTAGGCACACCAAATCTAGTAAAGATTTCAGTAAAATGACAATAAACAACAACTTTCTCTGTAGCAAAGGAAACATCTTTCGCTTCTACCCATTTTGTGACAAAGTCTATACAAACAAGAATATGTTTTTTACTTAATGATGTTGGATTTATTGGCCCTATAAAATCAATAACTCATTTTTCAAATGGCTCAATCATAACTTGGGGGCATAAAGGCATTTCATTGGTTTTATTAGGCTAGCCCATTCGTTGATAGCTATCACATCGTCTGACATACTGTTTGGCATCCTTAAACAAGGAAGGCCAAAAGTAACCAGTGCACAATACTTTATATGTAGTCTGCTTATCTGCAATGTGGCCTCCACAAGGTTCATCATGAGAAGATTTCAATATGTAAAACACTTCCTCCTCTCTTACACATCTACAGATAATCATATCTAGACCAGTGTAAAAGAGATCTCCTCGAATCCAGGAATATGTAGCATTTTTCTGAATAATATTCCACTTTTCATGAGCGAACAAGTGGGGTGGTGTTTTCCCAGTAACCAAGTCATTAGCAATTTCAAAAAACCACGAAGAATTTATTGACATAGATGTTCATCTAGAAAATCATCATTAACAAGAGTTGCTTCACCATGATTATCTAATCTAGAAAGAAAATATGCTACAACATTAGATTTACCTAGTCTATCAACAATAGTAACATTAAACTCCTGCAACAATAGCAACCACCTAGTCACTCTACCACTTTTCAATGGTTTGTTGATTAAATATTTAATCGCAGAATGATCAGTATGTACAAATACTTCATATCCTGTAATATAGTGCCTGAACTTATTAATTGAAAAAATTGTGGCTAAAAACTCTTTCTCTGTAACTGTATAATTCAATTCAGCGAAAGAAAAATTCTTACTAATATAATAAATAGCATAGGATTTCTTATTTTCCTCTTGTCCCAAAGCTACGCTAATAGCCAAATCTGAAGCATAAGAGGAAATGTGAAAAGGAAGGAACCAGTTAGGACCTCGCAAAACTGGTGCTTGTACCAACTTTTCCTTCAATGTTTCAAAAGACTATTGGAAAGCTGTGGACCAATAAAATTCACTATCCTTAGCTAGAAGTCGGAAAAGAGGGGCAGCTATTTTAGAAAAAAATTCAATGAATATTCTATAGTAACCAGCATGTCCTAAAAAACCTCTTACTTACCTTTGAGTTTTGGGTGCAGGAAGATGCAGAATAATTTCAATCTTTGTTGGATCAACCTAGATACCTTTATTAGAAATCAAATGGCCAAGTACCACTCCCGCTTTGCACATTAATATACATTTCTTGTCACTCAAAGTGATATGGGCTTCTTGACAACAAAGAAGTACCTTCTCCATATTTTTGAGAGCTTCCTAAAAAGAATTACCAAACACAGAAAAGTCATCCATATAAATTTCTACAAATTCTAGATCAGCAAGATTCGCCAGGACTGCCCTTTGAAAGGTAGTCGGGGCATTACATAAACCAAAGGGAAGAACTTTATGAAAAAATTTAGCCCATGGACATGTAAAAGTAGATTTATACTGATCTTTGGGTGCAATATGTATCTAGTTATAACCACTGAAGTCATCCAAAAAGGAAAAGTATTTCTTTCCTGCAAGGGTATCAAGCACCTTATCAATGAAAGGGAGATGGAAGTAATATTTGAGAGTGGCTTTGTTTAATTCTCGATAATAAATACAAATACGTCATCTTAAATCTTTCTTAGGCACAAGAACTAATGGAGAGACCCACTAACTGTCGAAAATAGGATAGATAAATCCAACATCCAAGAGTTTCCGTACTTATTCCTTCACAATATCTCTTAGAGCTGGATTCATTCAGCTTTGGGGTTGTCGATAGGTCGGGTTCCTTCATGAATATAGATATGATGTGTACAACTTTTAGGAGGGATACCCTTCATATCTTCATAGCCCCAAGCAAAGGCACTAAGATGGTTTTGAAACAAATTCACAAGCTGCTCCTGCTGAGATGAGCCCAAATCTAAACTAATACGCAAGAATTTACCAGGGCTAATCTCAACAAGCGTAGTGTCAGGCTTAGGAGTACTTAAGGGAGTGGTCAAATGCGGCGGTACATAAGAATGATAATCATGATTATCTTGAAAATATAGGCTAAAAATCTGGCTCAATGGCTCATAATTAGGCATAGTCTCTAGGTTATTAAGGAAATATTGAATATCATCTTATAGTGAAGACCCAGTATAATGATGGATAAGGGAAATGGACTGAGTCTCCTCATCATTTCTTTGATCCAAACATAAAGTATCTTGAAGGTCCTGAATGGATCTGGCAGGGGGGTATAAGGTAACTTTCTTCCTAGAATATCCATGTGAAATATACATATCATAGGAACGACATCCAATATATGCATCGGCCGTAGCAAGCCATGGTCAACCCAAGATCAAGGGATGTCCTCCTACTGGGTTCTTTGGCTGAAGCACAATGAAATTAGTAGGATATTCCCAAGAATCTAATGAGATGATCACTTCATCCAATACTCCTTCTCGCTTAATTTTAGATCTATCTGTTAATTCAAGCACAATGGGAGTAAGGCGAAGATGAGATAACCGAAGTTGATCCATGGTTTTCTTAGCCATGACATTAATGGCTGCCCCCAAGTATATAATAACATTAAAGACAAGGACATTATCAATCTGAACTGAGACAACAGGATTTCCGGGATCATTATATTTTTCCATAGACACACATCCCATCATCAACTCTGCTGCCCTACCAATAAATTGAATGGTTTGGGGTTCCAATATCTTCCTCCCGGGTTTCTTGAGACAGAGTTCCTTAATAATCTTGGTACAAATGGGGATCTATTTAATGGCTTGAAGAAAAGGTATCTTAATGAAAAGATTCTGAACCTCAGATGCCAAACTAGTTTCAGAATTAAGCTCACTTCTTTCCATTACTAGCCTCTCTGGGAAGGGAGGCTGGTTGGATGAATATGGTAAGGATTCAGAGGGTAAGGGCTGCTTAGTGACAGCTTTTGGAGAATGGTTAGGAGTTTCCTCTTCTCCTTTCTCTTCAACAATCACCATAGGTTGCTTCTGATTTTCTTATTTTACAGTCCTTCCTGATCTTAATTGAATATCATGAATCCCAACCGGAATAGACTGGTACTCGAATGGTAAAGGTGGCTTTGTTACATGGATCATTTGCACTGCTTTATTATTATTAGTATTGGGCATAGGTTGAGCAGGCAACTGAGGAGGTCGAAAAGGTGGAGGTAAAGGCAACGGTGGAGTGGGCTGACTCGGAAGTTGAGGCATTGAATAAGGTGTATGCATAAATTGATATGACTACATGGATGGCTTATGGGAATATGGAAAATGAGTTGGCCCTCTCCAACGTTGTTGCCATGGTTGAGAAGGTTGCCCATGCTGATATTGATTCCCATACTGCCACTGCTAATGAGAGTTAGGATAAGAATATGCATGTGAATTATAACCAAAATAGTTTGGAGAAAATTTTGAAGCCATACCTGTACCTACCTGAGGCCAATTTCTTCTTTCTCCTATAGCATTCAAGTATTGAACTTCAGGTTATCCCCTTGTAAATACAGCTTTAAGTCCTGGTATAGAGGGACATTTTTCTGTGACATGGTCTTCTGCACAAATATCACACTTATTAGCTTCTTTTAAATTAAAAGGACACTCTTTAGGAGGATGCTTGTCTCTAAATTTAGGACAAAAAATACATAATGACTCTTGTTCCTTCACAAGTTTCTGCTGAAACTTTAAAGAGTCTAATTTCTTGGTAACAATATTCATTATATCAATTTTCATGTTTTCCATTTTATTTTCTAGTCCAATAATCATAGCATCAGTAGATTCATTTTTCTATTTCTATTTCGAGTTCCTCTACCAGATCTATACTGATTTCTTGAAATTTTCTTGCATAATTCACAAATTTGGTCAAAAGTTTGCTAAGAAATATCACCTTGTCCTAATAGATTTAAGTTATTTCTAGAATTATCAGTAAGTGCTCTTAAGAACAAGATTCTAATAGTGCTGGGATCAAGCTTAAGTTTTGACCTTTGTAAAATATACAAAAATCTTTCCAGGTAATCTTCAAGAATTTCATCATCATCTTGTATGATTGTAAAAATTTCGTCCTGCATGTCCTGATTTTTGTGATATTCTTTATATTAGGACAAAAACACTCTCTTCATCTAATCCTAAGAGGTTATAGTGTTTCCTCGTAACCCCATAAACCAACGTAAAGCTGAGTCCTTGAGAGTAACAAGAAATAATCTTAACTTCTGAGCATTAGTTGCATAGTCATAACTTCTACATAGAATATCAAAATCGAATATAAAAGAGTCAGGATCTTCATGAACTTTACCATGGAAATGAGGGAGAGCTAATGGTGGAATATTCTTCATTTGCGCCACAGTATCAGGATCCACAATTGGAAACACAAAAGTGGATTGTTCTTCACTTACCTGGTTGTCACCAGTCCCTTCCAAATGATCTTCTTGGTCCACCATTATTTCCCTTTTACTTGTACCGCTCTCAACATGTTGATCCACACCTAAGCTGTTGTCACCACAATCCAGGTGGATTGTTGCTGTGTGATGGGTTTGAATTGGATTGGGCTTCCTGCTTACAGAAGGAGACCCAATATGAAAACTATTTTAAGAATTATTTCGGTCCTTAGTAGGCTTCGAACCCTTACCTTTCCTAGGCATTCATTTCAAAGGGAAAAAAAGAAAGAAAAATAACAAACAAATTCTAAAAAATGCTGTGAGAAATCAATTAACACCAGTCAAATTCCTTCAAAGAAGCTCTTCCAAACAACACTGCAAAAATAAAAGAAAAATTACCTCTATTGTATAATCAGAAAATTCTTACCAAATCAAATCGCCTCCTCGACAACGACGCAAAAATGTTGGGTGTAGGAATTACTCCTAAGCAAACTCCTCTACACTTAATTTTTCAACCCACGGGATTCCTAAACTTAGAGACGAAGCACAGGCAATGCTAGAGATGATATGAATCTTCCTAATATAAATTCCTACTTTCTTTAAAGGAAATATTGCAGAATCAAATCAAAAGAGAAAACAGAAACTTGAACCATCAAAATAATCTAAGACTTGGAACACGGAGGAATGTATTTGCAAGAGGGAATTAGGAAATGACTCCAACTAATGGTTGTTTAATCTACTGAGTGTGTGTGTTTTCTGTAGCAGAGACACTTTAGCAGTCTTATCAGATGGGCCCTTAAACCTGCTTCTTTAGAGATTTCCTTCTTACAAAATCTGTTCTGCACTAGTGCAGGAACAGAGATTTATGTAGAAGGTATAAATGGTGTCTTTACTAAATGATTTTTACTTCATGCAAGGGCTCGAAATTTTCAAGGTTCAAAGCACTCAGATCTCATGGCAAGAAACTAGTTCTTGCACCGGATCAGAGCTTCCTGCACTTAGCATGTAATTCTTAAAATGAGTGTTTAATTATTGCAAGTGTTGTTATACTATTAAATCAAATTGCACACATAAAAAGTGAATGTTTCTGGTCTTAACAAAATGCAGAATAAATAAACAATCAATATACATTTATCCTTTCATAAGAATTTAATGAAAGAAAGAAGATTGCAGGAAGTAGACTAAGAAAGCTTGTTGCATCACACCAACGTGCACTGGTGCAGGTTCATTTCTCCTTCTTGGACCAGGCGGAAAAATCGATCAAATAGAATTGAAAAAAAAAAGGAAATATCACACCAACGTGCACTAGTGTAGGTTTGTTTCTCCTACTTGTACCAGGCAGAAGAAACCAAATCTGAAATCAAGTGCAGGAAAGTAAATTGCAAGGAAAGAAAATGTATCTACTTCACACAATAGATCCGCTTTCACTCAAACAGGAATACATGTGCTTGAAGTTAAATCACGCTTGGCAATATAAACACAGATTATAGGAAAAACAGGAAATGGGGTAAATGTGCTGGGTTGGCTGGGCCCTAGCCAACCAACGCATTTCCCTTTTTAAATAAAAATTTTGTTCAGTAACTTAATCAATTCATCAGCTTAAAGACAGAAACACAATTTCTGAAACATGAGGCGGAGCTCCCTTTTTTTAATTCATTGAGGAAAATACATGCGTGAATACATTTTCCAGCCCAGATTCAGGCGATAACAAAATAACCTATTATCGCCTCTCTGTTCTCTTTCTTCTATCAAACTTTACTCAAAAACTTCTCTCTAGTCCTATTTACATTTTACATTATATAGATCTTTGGCCAAAGGCCAAAATAGATCGTTCAACTGATTCATAACAAAATGTATAATTTAGTTTATTCGGCCTTCAAAATAAGACGGTTTTGAGGTGGTGATCAAGGAGGTTAAGATCTACTACAAAGATTTGCTGTGCTCGCAATGGTGCAAGATCTAATCCCGCACTAGGATCAATGGTCACGGTAAGTACTCTATCTACCAAATAACCATTGGAGATATTGATAAGTTACAAAGAGTTATTTAAAAGTAAGAAATCATGTAATACATATTTAATTAATGCTAAGTTGAATGAAAAATATGAACAATAAAGTTTATACGAAATATTTCACCGTGCTTCGACTGGTGCAAGATGAGGGTGCATAAAAGAGGTAAAACATAGGTAAATGGTTATGATTTAGGAAGGGGAAAATGGTAAAAAAAGAGAAAATTAGGGGGCTAACAGTCCATAGATTAGATATTTTAACAACCAGACTAAAGGGCTCATCAAGGTAAATTCCTTGTTGTTTATGGAACCCCCTTGGCAACAATACCAACGTTATAGCGCTCAATGGAACTACTCATATATTGTATAAAACACTATATATGTAACTCAAAGAAACTTATGACTCACAAATTTCATTCATTTTGGTTTTTCCCATTGTGCTTTTATGGGTGTAGTGTGGTTAGTTGAGGTTCATCTACACGAGACATGTAATTTTCCATTTCATAGAGAAAAAACGAGATACCTAGAGCTTACTAAGCATGGTAAAATCGATAAGGTTTGGTACATTTTTGTATAGTTTTATCTGCATGATGAATCTCCTTAAAGTACCATTTGAGTTATCCTTAATATTCTTTTTTAATATATCTCACAAAAGATACCTCATCCAGATAATCCATTGCAACAACTAGCACAAAGTTGTCATTAAAATCTCATGTGACCGCGAGCTTCCATCCTTGAATAATTGAATCCCTGATTATTTTCACCTAAAATAAGTATTTTTACAACCCTTCAAATATTTCTCAACAAATCCATGGCAGGGTTTCATTTACAGTAAAAATCAACTAAAGAAGGATGTGAATTTTTTTGTTGGGGAAGTATGAGGTTTGGGAAAGAAGATTGTGCAGTTCGAAACTGGTTGGAATCCATGTTTATCTAGGTATTTTACATATATGTGAGCCTATATATGCATTGGACATCCAAATTGTATGATTATATCATTCTAGACCTAGTTGAGTTTCCTCTGCGGAAAGTGCAACAAACTTCTGCATGTGCATTCGACCCATAAATGCTAAAGGGAAGAGAGATTCTTGCTTTATTTCTACACCATGACTCAGCCATCAACCAAAATAAGGAAAGAGGTAGTAAAAAGACAAGACTCCACATTCATTCAATCAATTGTTGGTTGAGCTAGTCTTCTTTCTTCTATATACCGTATTATTTTTTAGATGTTCTATCTAGCCTATTAATTCCTTCGAATGTTGAAAGAAGATTAGTTTTTGTTCGGTAAGAGATGTAACTTGGTGAAGGTAAGTTCCACTCCTCATTCTCAAGTATGCATGTTTATAACTAACAAGAACATCATGGTAATTTAATCAAAGTGTGTTGAATTCTAATGTCTTGGTTACCAATAGCTTAGTTATGGTCTGTGATTAGTATCAAATGCAATGTTATAAGTGTGTATGTTATTAGGAAAAGGCAAAGCTAATCAAGCTGAAGAGAGAATAAAATTAATCACATGGCATATTTTTTTATTGCATGATTGTTTCAAGGAAAGTAATAGTAAGGCATGTGGCCTTCATGTGGGGTCCACATGGCGCATCAAGGTTGTAGCTTAAAAATTTTGGTTGGACAAATCAATTTTGACTCTTAAAATGTCCGCATAGCTTAAAGGTGTGTGAATGTAGCTTAAAAATTTTGGTTAGACGAATCACTTTTGGCACTTACAATGTTGGCATGGCTTATAGGTGTGTGACTCTAAAGTTTTCCATATCTATCCTCACTATACCAAGAAAGTGAAAGTTCGAGACCCATACCCATATTTATTATTAGAACCTTCATTCGCGGATCCAAATCTAATGCCAAGAGAAAAATTCCTAACTTGGAATGTAAGGTATTGACTCCATGGATGAACAAATATCAGATCTAGGGTAGGTGGGCTTTTGCACCAAATAGGCATCATTAGGATTTGCCATAGTAACATAAGAAAAAAATATGTCTACAGTAAATTCTTTAAGAACTTAGTATTATAGTTGCATTAGTCTTAAGAGATATACTATTATCTTTGTCGCTTGAAGCATGGATCTCTATTTTGAATTCTAAGGTTAAAATTATGAGTGGCTTTAAATTTTTTGGCAAATGACTTCTTCAAATTCATTTTATTAAGCTACGTGGATGGTTTTTTCATTTTCAATCTAGACAGAGACTTATGCTAAGATTCACCTTTGTTTTTCATAAACATGATAGCTTCAGGTCATTTAAAGATTTAGCTATCAATTTTCAGCTATACTTCACTTGAAATTTCATGAAGCTTTAGGCATCAATTTTTGGATATCCTTCACTTTGACATTTCTTTTCTTTAGTCTCTCTTCTTTTAATTAAATTTATATAATGGTTCCAAACCACAGAGCCTTTTTTTTGTTTTCCTTTAAAAGAAGGTATTGTTTTGGACTTGAAAATTCTTGTTTCAATTTCTCTGGCCACCAAACTCATTGGTGTGATCTCCTCATCATCTTGATTCTTACTTGATGGTAGACTATCAGAATGGGAATGTGATACTTTTAAAATCTACCTCTTTTGTATTCCTAGGATTATCTAGTCATCCTGGTAGTAGAATTCTTTGTATTCATTCTTAGTTATTGCACAAACGTTGAGGAAATGTCAACAACATTGTGAATACAGAGCCTACTTTTCTAAATGTTGGTGCTCTTATCGTATTTAATTGTACAATTGTAAGAGTGGAAAATATGGTTATAGAGATGTTGGTGAAATATGTGAACAAAAATGTAAATTTGCTGAACAGGAGAAAGTTCGTGCTACATATGGTCGACTCTAATTGCAATATCTTCGTCGGAACTATAGAAGGTTCACAAGCTTACGAATTTTTTTGGTTCAACATCAATATTTTGTATTTACAAGAAAGCTTCATTTTATTCTTTTCAAAACTTTGGATTCCTCTTTTTCTTCTAATCTTTGAATGATTTATTAAAGGTATAGATGAATAATAGAAACTCTGTAAAAATTTAACAAATAACTGTTGAATAATAGATAAGATGTGACTTGCACAATTTCTAAAACTTAAATTCACTTGACTTACATAAGTTTTAGTGTTGCAATTTTCCGAGTTTCAAGATTACTTAAGTTAGGATTTAAAAATGTAGACATACCGAAAACATTCTAGAAATGGACCTAAAAGGAAAAGCTAGACACATAGAGAACATTCCTAAAATGGATCCTAAAAGGATTTGAAGACCATAAGAGAAATGTAGGTGCTCGTATGATGTTGGATTTAGAAATATAGGGTTAATTTGACCTTTCCAATTTGTGCAAACAACTCCTATCCTTCTTACTAGGGCGTGCAATTTTCACCAATTAAAATAACATCAGTATGAATCTTCTAATACCTTATGTGTGTCAACTAGCTAGATTTATCATGACTATCAATTTTTTTGGTTGATGTTTGACAATGATCAGAGGTTGGTTCTTTCATTTGTTCTTCAACATGTTAGAGTGACCAAGCATCTGAATTTTAGGAACATATGGTTGATTGAAGAAAGGGCGGCCATGTTTTGTTTCCTCCTTGAGTTGAATGACTAGAACTTTTTTACCATAAGTATGGCTCTTCATTCTTTACCTTTTTGGAGAGCTATTTTTGGTTCTTTAAATTTTCCAAGAGTGATTCTAGTGACCAATTAGAGCCATAATTATTCTACTCATTCTTTCTTTCCTTTCCATATTTATAAATCTAGTTGGAATGGTTCTCACCTTTGAATCTATGAGAAATATAGGATATTAGGCTAGGGTGGTTTTTTTTGTTTCCCTCTTAATTTTTCTGTTGGTGATATCTTTTACTAATCAAGACAGGCCTTCTTCCACAACAAAATTGGAATTGACAAGTTTTTTAAGTTTAATAGAAATATCATTAGTTAGGCAAGCTAGTCTTGTTTTATTTTGTTTTTGAGTTGTACTAGCTCGTATGTTCAAATTTTACATGAAGTAGTATGTGACACCACAAGGAAGCTCTCTACTTTTGTTTATACGTATGAGTCACAATCAATTGGAGTGTTTGATCCCTTTGAGTTTAAAAGATAATATTGGTCATCAAGAAACATTAGTGCTCTTTTGTCTTCTTCCTAAATGGATGGCCAGACCTTTTGTAATTTGAAGAGTCATGATTTTCTTGCATTTTTTTTGCAACTAGTTGGGCTGGCTGAGTTCTTTTAATTTGAAGATAACTATAGATTAAACAAGGTTTCTCTTTTTTTTCCTCTCTTCTCGGATTGATTAGTCGACTACTTTGAATTCTACGACAAAGGATGTATGTTACCAATCAAGGGATAAGTCTCTTTTACCTCGTTTTGTCAACTAGTTGGAATGGAAAAGCCCTTTTAATTCTTATAGGAAATATTTGAGACTCAGAAGTATGATCACCAAGTAAAAATTTAGGGGCTAATATTCGTAGGTGGGCTATTTTTCCAGTTTTTTTCCAAAAAAAAATATTCTTCAATTTCCATTTTTTCTAAGGATGATTCGTCCAAATTTTATATAAAATTATGTTACCTTAAAAATCACCACATTTATTTTTTTATAGAATATATGACATTATTAAAACTTTGAATATTTTTACAAACATATCACCAAAATTTTTATATTTTTCATATCAGTTGCAATTAAGATTTGCCAAAGTTTCTAAACCTTAAAATAATTTTCTACCCTTAAAATTTTCCCTCATGATCACCATTCTTTTTCTTCTTCACAAAAATGGTTATAGGTTATATCCATGCCTTTAAATTTTAAATATCAGAGAGAATGATGTTTGTGTATCCATCCGATTTCTTTCATGCACTGTCTGGAATTGGTTGCAACATTAGAATATTAAGATCATCTATATGTAACTCAACATGGTAGATCCAGAGAACTAGCTCAGATAATTCAACCTTGGCAATTTTGGGCATAGTGAGGTAAGGGAACTGGGGTTTATTTCATTAAAATTTTGTCTGCAATAACAAAATTACAATGGGATTTTCATAGATTTTAACTTTTGTCGCAGCCACAAAAGTAGCTTACGAAGGAAAATTTATTTATTTACTTATTTTTTAAAGTTATTACCTTATTTCTGTGTGGGGAATTTGGACATTTGAGTGGATTTTATCCTATTTTTATCGCTGCATATTATATAAGAGAAATGGAGCGATATCACAAGGCCCATAGATTCTGTTATTCTGGACCATCCTCGAGGATAAAAGAGAAAACAGAAAAAAATAAGTGTGGTCTATCCAATAACAAGCATAAAACCAAGGTTGGCCTAGTCGTTATACTTTGCCACCTTACTATATTTCCAAAGTAGACCATAGTTCAATTCGTTGTTTTGTTGAATATATGTTTTTAAAATAAGCGTTTGAGTGTTTTCACATCAAATTAGGAAGGTGTAGGCATTGAAGCATATGTCAGAAGTTTCTTTTGGTCTAGTTGTCGATTTAGTAATTTTCAAATACGGATCAATTGGTTAATTTCCATGTACTTGTTGAAGATGTGCACACTCGATTTTCTCATCATCCTTACAGGTTGTTTCATGAGAATGACAAGTTCATGAATAATTTTTTGGCAAATTAAATAATAGAACCATCCTGCAATTACTTTACAACCATCATCGGGTCTCTCAAAGAATAACAAAAAATATATGACAGAATGTTGTGAAAATTTCACTAAGATCAATAAAATATTTTCCTCTTAACATGTTCATTGGAAAATGAAAAGAAGTGCGGGTGGTCGAGTATAGATGAAGGCTCAAAGTTGTAGTTGTGGATTGATATGAGCATTGTCCACAAAGATGGTGATTCGACTGTTTTCCTACTTCCTTAGAAATAAGCTATTTTTTTTTGTATACACTAGTTTATGCGTCCAATGAAGCTGACAAATATTTAATGAGATCATCTAACAATGGTATAAGTTTAATTAATTGATTAATTTGATTATAACATACTAGTTATTCACAAAGACCCTAATATATTAACAACATGGTGGAAAACTGAATATATTGATAGAACAGATGATTATGTAGTCCAAAACTCCAAATGCCTGTAACTTGTCAAAGATACAATGGCTGTGACAATTTTTGCAAAATTGGTTCTACCACAGTATTAGTTAGGACTGATGGTTTCTTGATGGACATTATCGAGCAGTTATGACTACTGATTTGAAAATTTTCCAAATAGATTAACCCGCGCAGATGACAAAATCCCCAGTGCTATGTTCCAACATGGTAGTTGTGCCGTACCATATTGGAGAGCTCCAAATTACTATGAATTTAATTTTGCATTAACAAACATTTTCTTTTAAGTCTTCGTTGAATGAAAATCGTCTACAAGCTATTGCATTAGAGAAGGATCAACGCTAAATATTTTGTCCTTTTAACTACTAGTTGGATTGACCATGTACTTTATATAAACAAAGACCATCATCTCTCACTTTCTTCTCAAACATTAGTTGAAAGGCTAAGGATTCCTTGTTTTACTAAATCTTCCCTCTCTTTCATTCAACCTGCACCCAATTCAATGTGCACCCAATTTAACTAAGCTATGGCTTAGGGTTGCGGGTCAACTACTTGCCCATTTAAAGCAGGGACTTGTTGCCCCACAACCCCTCTTGTTCCATATTGCAATGCACTCAAGGAAATAACTATTCATTCACCACTCAAAAATTTTATGCAAAAATGAAATAATTTTCTTATTAAATTTATTTTTAGTATTTATATTAATTTATGATTTTTTTAAATTTATATTGAATATTGATTATTTAGATATGATGTTATTTCATGACGAGGAAGTGACGAAAACCTTCACATGTTCCTTATCTACATCTTAGTTATATTATCATGATTAAAAATTAGAACCACATATATTTAAATAAATGTGCTTGGTATACATGGACAGACATATATCAATCAGACGCACAATGATATTAGTAAATGTAATTGAAACATTAATGATATACATTTAATATCGATATTGATAATTATATAACATATAATATATTAGTAAATATCAAATGATAATAATAATAATAAACAATCAAAAATATTAATATTATAAATCTTAGGGATTAATAATATCCAAAGCATTAATATTATAAACCCAAAAGATTAATGAACCCAAAAAATTATTAATATTATAAACCGAAACACAAGGATCCAACAAAATCCTCTTTATTATTATACATATAAAAATAATAAAATAAAAACCTTATATATATATATATATATATATATATATATATATATATATATATATATATATACCCATTATTTTTGGAAATAATTTTTTTTTTCTAAAAATTCTAAAAAAATTGCAACATAAAGAATCAATTTTATTAAAAAATATTAAAATATGTGGGTGAAAGGTCAAACATATCTATCTCATAAAAAAATTTCTTGGATAACCAACCTATCGACTCTTGACTACAGTAGGGTCAGGCTCCATACTCGAACAAAATGAAAGAAGGTTCTTCACACCAAACCTCCAGACTACCGATGTACGTCTCACCCCAAATACGGTGCAAGTTGGGGTCGCATTCACCGCCGGCGGAAACTCGATTTTAACACCATGCAACCTTTGACTACCCTACTAGCTTCCACTGCGACTAGGAATAAAATATTTTATTTTTTGGTTTGTGTGCCAACCATAATTTTCTTTTCTCTTTCATTGGTTTTCTTATAAATTAACTCGTAAATGGAAATAAGTTATGTTTCAATAAGACATTCTCTCAACTTCAAACATGCAACATCACCTTGATTTTGCACAAAAGTGGTTCAAAATTCTAGTCATTAATGAATAATTAACACCTTGCATGCGAATTTATTGTTGCACATGCTGAGTGTTTAAAATTTTTTTAGTAAGTTTCCTTATTTATGCTTTCTGTTTTGCAATATTTTCTCCACACCCTGTTTACACTACTTCTCTGATGCTTATCTCTGATTAAAAAAAATAAGTTAAGACTCATTGTAAGCATTCTTATTTTTGGTAAACATGCACTCCCATAGAGAATTCCACTAATAAATTTCATATTTATTATAGAAATACAAATTTTTTAATTATTTTTAGGGAATAATATGGGTAATAAAGGTAAATCTAAGACATCAAAGTAGACCATTCAATAGATTAAGGAATGCCTACAGGGAGCCAAAAATCCAGAACAAGGATATTTCCATGTGAAACTAGTTATCATTTCGAACACCACCTTCAAAATCCATATGGAAGGTATGATGAAGTGACAATAAATTTATAATTTATTTGAGAATAGAAGCTGAGTAAATTTAGAAACTTTAATTGAGCATAAAAACACTTAGTTTGAAAAAATTAGAGGTATGAAACTCCATTGAGCTGTTGCTAGAGAGAAATGTTTTCTTTATTATGACATGATTTCATGGGTTATGCGACATGTGGATTTTCCTACTTGGACTATAGTAGACTGTAACACTAATGTTATAAAATCTTGGAAATAGCAAATAATTTCATTAATTTGCAAGCTCATTCCACCCAAAGTTTTCTTAAACACTGATTTTTTCGATAACATCAACAACACAGTATTCAACAAGCATGAAGGGAAATATGAAAAAGTTGTCAATCATTAGTTGTGAGAACATAGAGAAGGGTTCAAACATAATTCATCAAAAGAATCTCTTGTTGAATTTTCAAAATACTCATTAAGATCGTCATCAAAATTTTGTCTCGTTTCTATGGAGAGAAAGACTTTGAGCATTGCAAATTTCAATGGATGGCTTTAATACATGGCCTACTCAACGTGTCGAAGTGTTTCAATTGTATTGATATTATTTCTTAGAATTTAACACATGCCCTAGAGTTTTCCATTTTATCTTCTCAAAGATATGATTAGATGTTTTTCATGTGAACCTATATTATGGATATTATAATTTCTTCTATCCATTTCCTTTTATGAAATGGAATTACCCATTTGATCAACAATTTTGTATTCAGAATTATGCCCCTATTTTGTGGAAAGGTAACCTCAAATTCCATTTTTATAACATTTGTAATTACATGATGATAGTTTTCCATGATATTGTTTTTAGAGGGAACCCTCTTAGGGTTAGTGAAGTCCTTAAAGAGGCATTAGAAGAAATAGGAGACTGGTTTGTGGAAGAATTATTCACATATATTAGAGTCTATGGAAGTGAAGTTGTCCATCATCTTCTTTCTATATATATTATAGAAAGGATTTCTTTATGAGAGGTAGCCAATCAAACTTCCCTGAATTTTCAAGCTCAGAAAATGAGAAAATTTCAGAAGAAAATTTGGTCGAACTTCCCAGTTAACTTTGGATGATTTTGTCTCAACTATTGAGGACATGCATTTAAGGTGGCTGAAGAAATGCACCATGTTTGGTTTTATTCAGTGCCCATTTATTACTATGATCCTCGAGGAATAATTAATGGCCATTATAATGTTTTCAGCTACATCAAAACCTTCACACACGATAAGCCTCTTTTTGATAATAATTTCATTAATATTGATATTTTTCAGCAAGCTTGTTAAAGAGGGAAACTATGGTGTGGGGAGGATAGAACTAAATTTCAAGAGTTCAAATAAAATGTTAATGATGACTTCCTTAAACATAAGAGTCTTCATAATCATATTGTATTTAAGAGATCAAATAGCTTTAGATTTTTAAATACAATTTCAATCACATTGTTGTAGACCCAGTCTACTCTTCTCCAAAAATAGAACAATCCCAAGTTGAAGATGGTACTAATGTTTTTTTTTAAGCCCCAGAAAATAATATGAGATAAAATGAGCCAGATACCGAGATAGACCAATAGGGTCAAAGTAACACTTAGGTTAAAGGTGAGAAACAATAGTGATCAAAGAACAAATAGGTAACAAAGTTCTTATACCAACATTATCATTATTAATGATGGTCCACATGTCACCATCCATGCACATACAAAGTCAAATAAAATTGATGAGGAAGTTAATTATATGGAGATTTATACCCTCATTCAACATTTATGGGTTTATCTAGAAGAGAAAAAGAGTTTCTCGAGAACCAAAAGAAAAGTACCGATATTTATATTCTGTGGAATTTTCAGGACATATTCATGACTCCAATTTCTACAAAAAATTCCCTCAATTATTTTTTATTTAAACCTATCACTGATGTTTAAATTATTCCTGAAAGTGTTCCTTACTTGAATTACTATTACTTTAATTCTAAAACTAAGTCATTTTCCATATAAAGAACTAAGAAAATAATTTTTGAAAGTTTCAAAACCATTTCAAAACTCAATTGGAAGGAAATATTGATGAAAAAGATGAAGAATACTATCAGGATCTAGGAGTTTTTGTTAATTATAACCAACACCATGTTGGTGAACTTTCCATGGCCTCCAATAATAGTCTGCCAAAGATCGAACATTTGGAAAGTGAAATAGATAAAAGTAAAGAATTCACCAAATAAAGATTGCAAAACCATTCGGCAGTGCTTGTAGTTGGGTTCGTCATTGAAAGAAAAAAATTATATAATCAATTGAAAAACGAATTGAAACTAAAACGCTACGCAAATATCTAGTTAATCCAAAAGGCATGTGAACACAAAAATATAATATTTAAGGAATAATGTGGCAACAACATTGAAACCATGACTAGAGCAATGAAAATAAATTGAAACCGTTATGTCTTAATCAGTTCAAAGTCATGAAGTGGAAAATAGTATGAATATTTTTAAGGTGGAAGAAATAAAAGCTATCTAAATATTTAGGAATACCAAGGTAATTTTTATAAAAAAATGATTAAAATTATAGACTTTATCAAGAAAATTTAGATCTTGAAGAGAGAATTGAATCTTTAGTCGAAGAAAACAAGTACATTAAAGAAACATTCACATGAATTCTTGAATGGGAAACATATCTCTAAGCTGATAACATTTACAAAGCTTAAAATGGATGAAAGTCTAATGTTTTCTTTTTTTATTCAATGACAATTTGAGGGAAATGAAATCAAAGAATGCATCAAAAGGACCATTGAACGTTGTCTGTCATTATGGGAGATGGGAACATATTTTATAGATGAATTCAAATTATTAGTATCCCAACCATTAAAAGAAGAGAAAATTGGTTCAATGGAAAATCATCTCAAAGACAATGCCACAAATTACCAGAAAATCATAGACAAACTTAAAACCTGGAATCAAGAAATATTTTATAGATTTCTTCATTTTCCCTTCAATCAAATAAAACTTATTTCTAAATTTAGTATCAAATATATAAAACATAAAAGAGTATTTTATAATTTGATATCTATGTGACAAAGTCAATATCACTCAGTTTCATCCCTATCCACTTCTCATCAATTCCTTAGCTGTACTCATATTGGGATAACTATATCCACACAAATGCACCATATTTTATAAGCATGGGGAAATAATACTTTAGGGGGAGGAAGTTTGAACGGCCTCCCATATTTCCCTAGGGAAAATACTTTAAAAAAGGATTAACATTTTATAGCACAAATGGTTTTTTTTACAGAGATATTTTATATATTTTATGATTTCAAACAATTGAACAAACTTTCCTTATTTTGATTAGTATTTATATGAGCTATTACATTGAAGTAAGGATATATATCTCGATGAAGTCAAAGAATTTTATTTTGAAATTTTCTTTTTAAGTGAAAGCATTTTGAAGACAGAAAATAAGAGTTGAATGCATGTTGTGTTACCACATTCATTTCCTCTCATCACATTAATTTCTTAATGAATGTAGTTGTTTCTCAATTCTTAAATTTACTCATGTTTATCTGTAGTTGAATATTAGCATATTGTGCTAAACAATTCTTAGGATATGCTACATCTTATTTTCTTTCTCAAAGCAATTTGTTATGTTTCCTGTCATTGCATATTTATTTCATAGTAAAGCTTGATATTAGAACTATATCGCACTAAAGTTCTCTCATTTTCAACATAGGTTCTTTTCAAGTTGTTTATTTCTGCATTTACATAAAAATATACTTTTCGAACAACACTTGCATTTCCCAAGCAATTTTTCAAGTAAAATTCTTTTGAAAAACAAAAATCCAAGTTGAATGTGTATTGAGCTATGTCATTGATTCCCTATAGTCACTTTCATTTTCTTAATGGATGTATCTGGTACTGAATTTTAAACTTTATTCATGCTTATATTTTGTTGAATATTATCACATTCTCTTAAAAACTCCTTAGGATATGTCACACCTTATTTTCTCTATGAATTTTTTTTTTTTTTTTTGGTTGCATATATATTTGATAGTGAAGCACGATATTGAAACTATAGTGCACTATATTTCTCTTTTTTTCGAGATAGCTTCTATTCAAGTTATTTATTTCTAGAATTACATGGAAACATATTTTTTCAACAAGACTTGTATTTCTCAGTCATTTTTTTTAAGTGGAATATTTTTTTCTGAAAAAAAACTTGGAGTTCAATGCGTATTCAACTATGAAATTTTTTTCTTGTCATCTCTTTAATATCTTAATGCATGTATTTTCTATTAAATTATTAATTTTATTCATGTTTATCTCTCGTTGGATATTAGAATATTTCGCTAAACAATCCTTAGGATATATTAGACTTTTCTTTCCTCGCCAAAAAAAATTGTTATCTGCTCTGCGATATGATATCTATTTCATAGTGAAGCTTCATATTCAAACTAAAGTGCAGTTAATCACTCTCATTTTGAACATAGATTATTTTCAAGAAATTTATTTATGGCATTATATGAAAATATGTTTTTTGAACAAGATTTTTATTTCCAAATGAAATTTTCAAGTGAAAACCTTTTGTAGAAAAAAAGTTTGAGTTCAATGTGCACTGAGCTATCACATATATTTTCTATCATCACTTTAATTTCTTAACGAATGTAATATATACTAAAATTTTAACTTTATTCATGTTTATCTCTAGCTAAATAAAATAATATTTTGTTCAACACTTCTTAGTATATATTTCATTTATTTTCTTTGGCATAGAAACTTGTTATATGTTCTATGATTGCATATGTATTTCATAGTGAAGCATAATATTCAAATTGTAATTCATTTAATCATTTAAATGTTCAACGTAAGTTATTTTCAAGCAAATTATTTCTCACATCACATGCAAATATATTTTTGCAACAACCTTTGGATTTTACAATCAATTTTTAAAATAAAAGATTTTTGTAGGAGAAAACACAGAGTTAAATGTGTATTGATCCATCACATATATTTGTTGTCACACTAGAAGAAAAAATGACATTGGTGAGCGGCAAAAATGGTCACCATAAGCTCATTGGTGAAGGTAAAAAGAGCTTTCGTCACCAAAAATTGAACGTCACCAAAGGTGGCATCGCCGAAAGTATAGGTGTTGTGGTGACATTCAAGGTCCGTCACCAATAATGATTTATAGTGACGAATAGTGACTATCACCATTTCATATGAGAAATGGTGACATACAGTAGCCTCCATCACCAAAAAACTGAACGTCACCAAAAATATGTGTTGTGGTGACATTCAAGGTCCGTCACGAATATTGATTATAATGACGGATAGTGACCGTCACCATTTCATATGAACAACAACGATTTTTTTTATGGAACTTTCATGGTCGTCACTACTAGTGCATATATATATGGCGTCATTCATTGACCGTCACCATAAACTCATTGGTGACATCAAGGTCCATCACGAATAATGAATATAATGACAAACAGTGACCCTCACCATTTCATATCAACAACAAAGATTTATGGTGATGTACCTTTAATGGTTATCACTATTGATGCGTATATACGGTGGCGTTCGTTGATTGTCACCATTTCATATTTTGGTGAGGGTCGAAAAATGTCACCATAAGCTAATTGGTGATGGTCAAAAGAGCATCTGTCACCAAAAACTGATCGTCGTCATTCCCTATGAATATTAGGGCACGATGGAATTGAACCACAAACCTCCTGCTTGTAAACTAGGTGCTCTTCCATTGAACTAGCACCCTTTAAATAATTAGCATTTAAACTAGAAATTGCCCCTAAAGGTGCAAAGATACACCAAAGGAATATAAAATCTAGGAAAATCAAAAGTTGCTAGAAATAAAATGTTCAATATACATAATAAAAAGACAATAAGAATAAATTTTGATATAATCTAACAAAGCATGTACTACTTAGGAGAATAATTGAAAAGCACAACTAGAAATTTGAATCACAACATAACAATATAAAAGAACATTCAAAAGGAAAGGAACAACTCCACAGTTTGAGAAATATGAAATATCCATGGGCCTGTTCTTATATATTGATATAGATAACGAAATAGAAATCTAGATTTATGAAATTCAAGTATCACACAAGAACATCTTGAACAAATATCAATATGTAGAATAGTATTTTTTTGCATTTGGATTTACCTTGCAGAACCTCAGAAAAATGTTTCCACAGAAACAACCAATAAACATAACAACATGGACCTCAGGAGCAATTGTGTAGGGGATAAAATATGAAGGTAAAGCAGTAGAGAATTATTCAAAGAAAATGATGAAAAGCATATCTAGAAATAACTCAGAACCCTCTGAAGTAAACCACACATTTATCATCATGACTAGTACACCTACAAAAAAAGATTAGAATAAATTATGAACTATTCCACCAAAAAAGAGTGAAATTTTCCACTAAAATATAGTTTCAAATTAATCACTAGCATGACGCTAAATTCTTTGCAAAAATAGGGAAGTTTCAAGACAATGTTTAATAGCTTGCATGACAATCGTGTTGATAAAACCTTACAAGGAATAATACCACAAAAATCAACAAGAGTGTCATCATACTTAATACTATCAAAGAATGGTCAATAGCAAAAGTGAATTGACATACCTTCATAACTTGCATTGATTCCTTATCCTTCATCCAACCCTAAAATTTTAGATGAAGGTTAACATTTTGAAGGGAAATTAAGAAAAGCCACATGATCTTGTGAAATAAGATTTTTATCACTATCATTAACTATAATGCAATAGTTTTTCTCAAACAAAGAATCCTTGTCTAAAGTGAAGTAGTCAGTGATGATTAAGACTAATTCTGGGCTTAGAATTGTTTTTCCATTTTTTTTGAATTGTTAGAATTACCGTATTTAGTAGCAGAGGAATTTCCACCATGGATTGGGAAGTCCACAACAACCACTTATGTCAGTGAAATTTCTTGAGTATAATCTTTTTAACCTTCTCCTTCCTTTTTCTTAGACACTGAAATATGTGTTGAGAAGTCTTTGCTTAAGAAATCCCTCATTAGAATGGGCATACCATTAGTGATAATAACAATATTCTCGTAACATTTCCACTATCATTTCCACTGATTTTGGGCTAAAATTTAGACTTATTGGTATCTTTGTCATGCCTTGTAAACAAATGAAGATTACAAGGGGAAGGAGCAGAAGGAGAGGGATTAGAAAACATCCATTGAGAGGAGCTTGAATTGTTGTCAATGATGCTCCATCTTTAGGGATCGCTTCTGTAACTTGCTTTCAATATTCAAGGCAAGCCAGAAAGCCTTGCTCAAATGAACTGAGTGCATGAAAATTCCATCTTGTGTTGAATATGAAGCAAGAGACACTTGATAAAATTGAAACATTAATCCCTGACGATGAATTTTTCAATATACTAATGAACAATCAATACTAGCAATTGTCAGAGAGGCAGCCACCGCTAAGTAGCTCCTTCCTAAGAGGTTAGAAACATTTTCTAATAACTAGTTTTTAGAAGCCATCGAAATCACCCAACAGGCACCACATTGCACACAACATTTTGAGTTGTGGGAGAAATAATCTTAAATTATAATGCACCCTTCCACGAGAGTAATGACATTTTGGAGAAACAAAAATGCCTATGATAAGTGATATACCTGCTGGAGGTATATAAATGTTTCTAGAAGATCAGAAGGTTGGTCCAGACCCCAAGATATATCTAGGGAGCAACCCCAAACCCGAGTAGCTCTGAGGTTATGGTAGAAACATTGAAAAGGAATGTTAAGGCAAAAGTCTTGCAATTAGACAAAACTCATAGGATAAATACGAACTAAGAGTGAAAAAGTTCTGGACAGTTCCTTAGTCTAAAGAGGCTAGAAGCTCATGCAACACTAGAAGGTTATTTTATTGGGCAAAGAGAATTTTATGTGCATCTTCCAGATGCAAACTGCTCTTGCACATGATGGGAAAAAGGGCTTGCAAAAAGATTCCCTGTGTGCAACATCAATGCACACAAAATTATCTTTTTCTTAATGAACTAACCTTCTAGTTGTGTCCAAATAGCACCTGGGTCACAGCGGCAAGGCTTTCAGTAGCAGGAACTTACCAAATCTTCCACAATTTGTGCTATTGTACCAGAACTAGATCTTGGACCTATGCTAAGATGTGAGGTGTTTCCACTGCAAGACATCAAGCAACATGTTTACCATTCAGAGCTGACAAACACGAGAAACACCTTTACCATGGAAAAACAGCCAGAAAGAAATGAACAAATAATAATAATAATAACTCTAGATGATTATAAATAGGAAACCCTACTATCACTGCACTGGAGGTGCAGGCCTTCACTTTTTTATTTTTCATTATAATTTTCACAAAATCCCTCTAATCCTAGCCTGTCACATTTTTGCATTTAGCAACAGTTAAATACTTTTTTATTTGTTCATGTATGAATCCCAATGGAAAACCAGTATTATATATGCCATACATAACAGTTAGTAAGCCAAAAAAAGTGAATGAAATGTTTCAACTGTAACTTCTTATCATGAAATGTTAGTTATAGTAACAACAATGGTATGCCAATTGCATAAGACATATGTATCTCCTATCGAAAGGCTGATTGGAATCCCCATGTGAGCCAAAATCTTAATAAATAGCAACATAAAGAACTAATATGCAGCGGAATTGTTGTAGAAACTATTTTGTAAATGGGAAAGGTAGTGAATTATGGAATAGAATATCATGCGTACTACCTATTTAGTTTCTTACCTTGCAATATCTACTATCCTTTTCAGTTTCTTTATTATTTTGGTACACTGCTCATTTCATCTAGAATTATAGTGAGATATTTGTCTGATAGTTGGTCATATTACAGTAGGAACGTCATCAATATAGGAAATCTAGTTTTTGACTGAAAATGAGAGCAGGGCATAAGGAAAATCATTGCCATAAGGTAAAACTATGATTGAAAACTTCTTATTGGAATTTATATTATTTGGAGTTAAATACAAACTATGATTATTTGAGGTAATGTTATGGATTTTGAAGAATAGACATTCAAGAAAGTATTGTCACTGTAACACGTCTACAATGTAGCTGTAGATCCTTTTTCACCTTGGTTTCTATTTTTTTGCAATGGATTGTAGTGGTAGCATGATGCGTGCATTATATATTTTCTTCCAATGTTCTATTGAACCTCGTATTTTCAAGAGGGTCATAACCTGTTAGGAAATAACTTATTTTTTCATAAGAGGCATTCCTAGAAAAAATTGGTCAAGAGGCCAATCTGCAAGACACAATTATAATATATATTGTGACTTCTCCAAAGCTTGAAACTTATTCCCTGGTTGATACTTCACTAGTCAGTCAATATTGCAGCAGCCTTCAAAAACCAAAACACAGTGATGACTTGCAAGTCATGTTTGCATTATGTTAGTACAAGCTTAGTCTATTCAGAGGCCTACCATATGCAACAAAAGAGATTTGCAGAGAAGCTTGCCATGTGAATTATTGGAATTGTAGGACAAATGAAATTGTTATTTTTTATATCTTCAGTGATTTTGAATTAGTAAATAAGCCCCTAAAATGTCCATCCATCATAAGACTATATTGAGTTCAATCTAGTCAACTGTGTTGCTGCTTTCACACACTTGTAATTTATTTTTCCCGTCTCAGGCCTTAGCAAACTGACATAGTAAATGCATAAGATTTCCCAAAATAATTTTCTAAGTGAGATGGAAGACATGTGAGAAAATTTAAGCTGGCCTATCCATGTTCACCCATTATTGGGCTTCTTAAGGATTAATAGTTGAGAAATGTTTTTCAACACTGTGGGACTAAGAAAGTATGCCAACTTGTAAGATTAAATAACATTTCAACACCATGAGAGTCATCTAGAATTGATGAACTGATGCTGAACAATTTATCATAATAGTAGGAGAGAACTTAGAAACTTCTTAGTATCATGTGGCATGAAGAATTGACTCGAACCTAACTTTTTGAGGCAACTAATATACTACCCAAATCATGTCCTTTAGGGGACAAAGTTTGCACATTGAGTGTGTGAGAGGGAGAATGGGTATCATGTTCGCATGGATTGATACATTAGTCCAATTTATATTTTCTTATCTTTTCCCAAAGGCTAATATCAGTAAATTCGAACATGAGAGTGGGTGCCCTCACATTTGAAGAGACAAATCTAGAGGGATTGTGTTAAAGACCATTTAAGTTAATCATTATACCCTCATTATTAATGGAAATAAACATTTCATATGATTCATGTCATATGTGCCTAAGGTTTGAAAACACTAAAGTTTAAACTCCCAACATGTCCTTTATGAGAGTGGGTGCCCTCACATTTGAAAAGACCAGTATAGAGGAATTGTGTTAAACACCATTTAAGTTAGTAATTCTACCCTCATGCTTAATGGAAATAAAAATTTCATATGATTCATGTCATATGTTCCCAATGTTTGAAAACACTAAAGTTTAAACTCCTAGGATCTCATCACTTTCTTTATTTATGATTTTTACAAAAATTCGAGGTCATTGGTGAGAAAAAATCTCAAAACCCCTAAAAAAATTATCAAAATGATTAGAAAAAGGGGTGTTTCCTATAGAGGTAATGGGGTCTCTACAAGAGGCATCCAAGGAGAAGGTGACTTGTTGAACAAAAAAGGCTCTAAATCCTCTTGTACCCAAGCAATAAAGATAATTGATGATGAAGATGAGCCTAAGTTTGAAGATGAATATGATGAATTTGATTCGGTGAAGCCTGTGGGGAAAAAGCAAGAAATGTTGAGTCCTATTGAAAAAGCAGATCCAAAAACAAGTAGTGTGAAGGTTACTAGGGATGTTAATTATTTGAGCCAATCAAGATTTCACTAGCACAATATATCACCATTGACACTCAAGGCAACCAACACAGTGGGATATGAGCGTATGACCATTATGCAAGAAGAAACTCTTCCATCTATTCTGAAAGGCAAGGGATGTGTTGGCCAAGGTTAAAAATTGCATCGGCAAGACAATATAATTTATATTTTCTACTATCAAGGTGATAGAGAAGTCACCATTCCTCCAAGATCATAAAAGGTTTCCTATTCTTCTTCTTGTCATTTGTCCCACTATGGAACTTGCAAGTCAAGTTGTTGTCCAGGCCAATGTTTTCTTTAAATACCATGAAAATATTGTTGTACACTCTTGGAAGGCTTTGGGACCATATAGAGAATACCCCAGCTGCCTCAAATCATTTTATGGGTGTGAAAATGCTCGTACTTTGATGAGGTCGGCCATTTGCTAGATATGGGGTTCCATAGGTATATTGATATAGGGATATCCCTAGTTCCTTATTACAACCATGCCAAACCATGTAACAAATCCTTGATATAGGGATATCAACCCCTATAATGAATCTTGATTATGGGGATGTCACCACTTGTGAGAAATCCTAGTCACAAGATTTTAAGCCCCCCATAATAGGAAAATCCCTCTTACAAGTCATCATCAAAACTCATAACATTGATCCAATGTTGAGTACAACCCAATGTTACATAGTGAAAGACTCACCAAGGTTTCGGGCACGATCCCCACGCTTCCATGACAATGAAACTTGAAAAAATTGTAAAACATTTTAATTTTAATGAGGGACATTTCAAATATGTAAATTGGGTATCCAAGGTTATAGAGATGAAAATCCATGAGGCAAACCAAAGTTATGGAGTAAATTTCAAGGCATGAGCAAAACATAATGAAGCAAATGTATAATCCAATGTTTGTTAAGAGTTCTGAAACTCTAATGCACAAGGAAGATATGCATCAGCAAGAAAGAGATGAAAGTAAATCTCAATAGTCAAGGACAAAGTTAGATGAATAAATTGACAAGTTGTGGATGTTGATGAAGAGAATGAACAAGAGAAGGTACAACAAGAGGAAGAGGACAACCAACAACAAGGGGCAATTGACTAAGGACCTTTGCATTAGCAAGGCAAGTGGAAAAAAACAACATAGGATTTGGAAGCCTAGATAAGTGAATATAACATCAACACTAGGAGAACAACATGTAGGAAAGAATGGACAAATAAAACACAAGATTGGGATCCTATGGGATTCAAGAACTAATGACACATGAACAGCAGGTCATGAAAATTTTCTACCATGGGATTCATGGCAAAGACTGATACAGCCAATGAGAAAAGAGGCGGATAAAAGCTACCCGTACGAGTCTTTCTTTCCGGATACATTCTAGCTCCCTCCCACAATCGTTTAATTGGTACAATACCTGCAATTTAGAAGGGCATACAGAGTCTGCACTTGTTATCATTGGAACATAACCAGTTGACAGGGTTTCTTCTAGAATGGATCTAGAAATTCAAGGATTTGCACGTGCTCAGTTTCTCCAATAATTCGTTATATGGAGAGATTCTCACCCAATTAATTCACTACAAGAAGGGTCATTTAGCCTCACATTAGCACCACCATTTGTAAAGGATTTGAGAAATATTCACTTTTCAAATAGTTGTGCAAAAGTGGTGATAATGTGGAGATACGCAAGTGGTGCTATGTTTTCTGGTGCAAAAGTGGAGTTAGTAAAAAATGTTAAATTTGGTGTTAAATGTATATGTGGCATTCTATGTGTATGGTTCAAACCACCAAAAACCAATATGACGTGGATCAAGATAATTTGATGCAAAGCACCAAAACCAATTTTACAAAAATAAAAAATTTATCATAAAAATATCAAAATTATTATTATAATAATAAATTGTATATGGTGCAAAACTGCATAAAATAAAAAAAAGGTGAAAAATGCATTTATCATTATTCTTATAATAAAATTGTATATGGTGAAAAGCACCATAAAATATGAAATGGTGCAAAAAAAATAACCTCCTTTATTTAGAAAGGTTATATATTGCCAAGGTTTAAAGATAGAATAAGAAGTTGTACTTGATCATTTAGAAGCTACATGTGCATGAATTTGTCCGTGAGTTTGGATCCTGAGAAGAGTTTGATTTTAGTACCAAAGAGAGAATTTTGACTATTTTCTTTTGCTTAAATCCTATTACCATAATAAACCATGTTATGAACTGCGCGTGGTGTCTGTGATCTGCGTTCCAAAGTGCACCTACGAGCTACAACTCCGACATGGCCATAGGAGGGGGGCCCGAGGCCACTCCTCCACTTCCACCCGAGCTGACTGCGTCTAGGAAGCTTGTAGCAGGTTGCAAAACGCGCCCAGCAAGTGAAAAATAACAAAAAATTGTCAAAAGGATGGAATCCATTCCCACGGTTGCTCTACCGACCGAAGAACCCTATAGATCGGCTTTGAATATAGAAAAACAAGGGCTCATTCAGTAGTTCACCGGGCTCTAGCCCTCACCCAAATCCTTTGATGTCTATATTCAAAGGAACTGGAAACCTCTGGTCAAAGAAGGAATCAGAAGTTTCTTAGTCGGTAAGGGCTTCTTCATCTTTGTCTCTGATTCAGTGGAGGATAGGAATCTCATATTTATAAATGGCGTGTATTTCATGGGTCGTTAGGGTCTGTACTTGAACCAATGGACCCCGGACTTTGATCCGTCTTAGGATGTTCCCTGGGTTATTCCCATTTGGGTATGCCTACACCACTTACCTCTACACTGTTGGAACCCAAAATATCTAGAAACCATTGGCAATAAGCTCGGAAAATATATAAATAGAGCAGAAAGGAGGGATCAGTACTCTTGTGTAAGAATTTGTGTAGAAGTCGACTTGGAGGAAGGCCTCCTTGAAGCTATTAAGCTCACGGTGGCTGATTGGTCACACATACAGGAGTTAGATTATGAGAAATTCCTATTTAAATGCTAACATTTCCATGGCTATGGGCACTTCACCAGGTATTTCAAAAAGAAAGCAGAGGAGGAGGCCAAGAACTCGAAGGAAGAACAATGGATTGAGGTCCAGAAAATAGTTCCAACTAAATATAATAACAGATCTAAAGGGAAAGGTGTGCCCTCGGGAGCGGAGCACCTACCTCGGCGTTACAAGGGGAATGGTTCTCTGTCCCTCCAAGAGCATAGGCATCCCACAACCCCTTTGAAATTTTCAGCACCCCAGAAGAACTCCTAACTACAACAGTCATCGAAGAGGCCGAACAACAACCCACATCTATTCAATAAGATAAAATCCAGGAAGAAAAAACCCCTCTACAAGATGGAACAACAAGAGGACTCTCTATCCCCCCATCCTATCGCCCTCTTTAATATTTATGTCCTAGTCCTCTATGCAAAAAAGAAGGATTGTTGGCAAACCCTCTCTGATTTTATACAAGCTTACTCCCCTAAGAGTATAATTCTAGCAGGAGATTACAACCTAGATTTTGAACCAAAGGGAAAAAGAGGGGATATCAATAGTAACGACCATGTCCTACCCTTCGTGTAAGACTTGATTCAACAATGGGACTTACTGGATTTCAAGCCAAAAAAAGGGCTCTACACTTTGTCAAACAATAGAGTTGGGGCAGAGCATATTTCCGCCTTTCTTTACAGATTTTTACTTCAGAGCGCCTTCCTCTCCGAAAATAAGATTATCTCCACTAAAATTCTACCAAAGTTAACATCTTATCATAAACCCATCCTTATGCTACTAGAAGATGAGGAAAATTTTGGGCCCATCCCCTTCCAGTTCAGCCCTCTCTGTCAGATAGAGATGGGTTTATGGAGACAATTTCGAAGGCTTGGTCCATCCCTGTCATTGGATCGCCCAGTTATGTGTGGGAACTGAAACTCAAGGCCACCAAAATAACCCTGAAAGAATGGATAAAAAAGCCTTTAGATTCCCCCTCTAGTCCTAGAAAGCAGGCCTCTTAGCAGCTGCTCGATCTGCAAATGCACTTGGAGCTTCAAGACATCACCTATTAAGAAATTCAAACTAAGCAAGAAGCCAAACTTAGCACTCTCTACACATTCATATTTTAGGAAGAGTCCTTGAGGCTCTAATCTCGTAATCTCTGGCTCTTGGCTAGAGATAAAAATTATGCTTACTTCCACAGGAAAATTCAAGCTCGCCTATTAGGAAAACACAGTCTAACATGAAAAACACTTTTTAAGTCATAAAAATCAGAGAGATATGTAGCTACATTTGGTTTTTCAAACTGATTAATCCATCAACAGTTGCAACAATTGTTGGCTGGGACGCCCCCATAGCCATAATTGCTCCCTGTCAAACATTAGAAAGTTCACTTTAACAGTTAGCCTTGTACAAAGAGAAAAATTATGTGGCTCAACTTGAGAATGGAATCGAATGAACCCCTTTGAAGACAATAATGTAGGGTTTACTTACAGAACCAAGAGGCTGGATTGCATCAAAACGGTCCACACCAAACATTCCTAAATTAGACAGAGTAAAAGTTCCTGCAAAGGGGATAGGCATATAAGAATTAAGATTTTATATCTGACCTTGTGAAACTCAAGACACATCTATTTCAATGTGTAGGACACAAAAAACAGTTATAATGACAACCTTGTGTCGGGAATGGATAAAATCTACCAAACAATAGACAGAGAAATTCTCTTTTGATCAGAAAATCAAAGCATATCTAGAACACGAATAAGCAGAACAGATTCATAGTGCATTTTCACAAACTTGTATTACATTCCTAAGGCTGAAGCTGCTTTGCATGAGACTTATCTACCAATTCCTTCCATTTCGTAGAGAGAGTATATATATCAACCTAAATGCAATATACAAACTTTGAAAAGTTTAGACTTACAAAATTTCAGTCGACAAGTAATGTACAATACTACTAAGGCTTCATAAATTTAACCATAAAAAAAAATGTAGCAAAATTTGAATTTGATAATAAAAAAGGCAGAGATCTAAATTATATATGATATGGATTCCAAACCGTGTCTGCATCCTGAAGCACAGGTGTAATTAGGCCTCCATCCATAGCCACAACGACCGCAATGTTTATGCTGCTATTGTAGGTGAAACTCTTACCATCTTTACAGCTTGCATTGATCGTTGGGTGTTTGGCTAAAGCAAGGGCAGTGGATTTTGTAGGCAATGAAGTCATTGTCACTCCTTTAGACTTGATCTGCACATGAGAGTCCAGCTTGGAAAAATTAGTAGTAACTCAAGGCATCTCCATACAGCAAAGGTCTTCTGCCTCCTCATGAAATTATAAATCAAGTTAAATTTTCATACTGATGGAAACAAATTTCTCGTGGAAGCTCAAAATCAAAGTTGCATCCAATATGCCCATCATTGGCACATGTGGATAGCATCAAAGTCGACGGTGATTAAGACTACATACTTTAAAAACAAACTCTCATAAAAAGAGGCATGGGGCCTCATCCTGCGATAAAATATAATACATGCCATAATGGGAATCTAAAGTCTGGATTATGTTGACCAGGTATAACATACAGGGAAGATGCACAAACAAAATATGTGGAGCAAAAAAATGTAACGAAAGTATAGAAATGTTGAGAACAACTACATAAAGCCACAAAATGCCAATTAAATAACAAGAAATCACACCCAAAATATAATCATGGAAATTGCACCATGCTGAAGCTCAAGATATCATATTGATAGATGGATGGAGAAGAAAATTTCACTCCTCAACATATAATAGTTACAGATTAATATGACGGTGAAAAGATGGGGGAGGAATAAATCAAATATTCAATGCTAGAAAATAAACCATAATCAAGTTAAGAAATGAGGAAAAGAGTGGAAAAATTGTTTTCATTTCATGGTCCATCTCATATATGGTTGTACTAATGTTAATTAATTTTTTGTAATAGTATATGGTCCAACATATGATGAGGTCGACATTACCCATGTTACAACATCTCCCTCATACAAGGTTGTAGAAGCACCTCTCAGCACAACCATCATTTAGAAATTGAGTTGTCTTTAGTGTGAATTTTTTAAGGCTTTTTTGGTGGATTTTTTCAGTCTAATTTCTTTAAAATCTCGCCAGAATTCATTGAAAACAGAAATTTGATGGGTAAAGTTGCAAAATCTAAGTGTCCCAAGAGTTTTTAAGGGTGTTGAACCTGATCAAATTGAATGGGTGGAAATGGAAACTAGTACTGCAGTGATGAACATGTCCTTTTATGGAAAAACTAGCAAGCCAATTATTCTCAATCCACTTGAAACACTAGCTCTATGCACTTCCTCAATGCAAGCATCATTAGACACTGTAATTTCCATTTACATTAATCCAACTTTAATCTTTTTTACTTTCATCATTTGCACTGGTTGGTTTCTGATTGATTTTGATTTTCCTTTCTTTTTTGCATGGGATTGAAGAAATGTTGTATTTATTTAGATGATTTATCGGTTTATGATAACTGAGAACCTGTAAGCTGTAGTTGGGCAAGATGATTGAAGGATTTTAGGAGAACTTTTTTGTTTTAGTGGAGATCTCAATCATTGAAGAGAGCCATCGACTTGAGTCATCAATTAAGGAGTGTCTTGAAAGACACCTTGAAAGATATACTGACAGAGTGCACATAAGGATTTAAGGATACTGTTAGCAGAGCACCCAATTTCATGCAGCATGTGGCGACACCAGTATCTAAAAATGACTTCTTTACAACACTCTGTCAAAATTTTGGCAAAGAAATAGTATCTCAGGGACCTGTAATTGCTGAAGCAATTTCAACAAGTTCTGATGGAGTTGCAATGGCTATAGCAAGAAACATGTCACAGGTTAATCTTATTTCCTTGATAATTAGTAATTACCTTTCACACAACTAATGTACCTTCTTTTGCTTCCTTTCAAATTTTGACCCATTACATAAATCATATTTTGAAAACACGCTTAATATTTAGACAGTGATAACTGAACACATGAAGTCATGTTTCTTGTTGAGAGATTTTCCTCATTTTTGTTGCTCTGTCCTACCTACAGGTTTTCCGGTGTTCAATTACATTTTCAGTGAAATGATTTCATATATTTCTTGAGCCTCCTAATTAAGGAAAGTAATTCTTAAAGTGTTTTTTTTTCATTGCATTTTCCTATTATGGTAGAAGCAAGAAATTAATAGTGATCTACTAGAGAAATACATTGCTTGTTCAACAGGAATGCATATCTCAAGAGAACCACTGGCTACATTTTTCTCTCAAACATTATAGGTTTAGTAAGTGATGTATCTTACTTACAATATCTATATTTAAAATCACATTTGCAGACATTACAATGCATATCAACCTTTGGCATTTGTATTTATCAAAGGTTCTATGCCACATGGTTTATGAGGTTACTGTTTTAAATATTTACTTCAATGACCATAATGTTTGTTTCCATTCGTGATGCATCCTTTTATTTTTCCAAGTAAAATCATTGAGGAATCCCAAGGGATGCTTCCCCACATTCCTGGATGGAATCCCTAGTAAACATGTCAGTATATACTAGTGTGCCTAATCTAGTGTTATTCAAACTAGGCATCAGTTGGCTTGGAACTAGCCAAATAACTAGCAACATTGGCGACAATTGGTTCAACACCCTTGGGCTAATTCTACCCATGCAAACCTTATTCTACCATTGGATATCCATATCAATGGTCTATGTTCTTTAAGCATACCCTCTTGTGACCTTTGAACTTCAATGTAATTGTCAAGATACATCAGTACAACCTTACCTGTTTGAATTATGGGCTATAAAACAAGAATTTTTGTACATATGTAGATGAACCCTTCGGTGTGCAGGTAGAGGTGTCCTAAATTTAGAAAATATCCATTTCATTTTACTGTCTTTAATGTTCTTATGGCATGCTCATGTTGTCATAGCAAAAGCTTGATAAACTGATAAATTGAATATGAAAGGTAAATTAAACTTTGATAGATAAGCCCCCAAAGGAATAATATGGTTCAGAGTTGCACTATCCCAAGAGTATTACGTGGACATGTAATTTGAACCAACTCTTCCTTAAAACAATTTCTATAAGATTAGATCTGCAACTTCTGGAATTTAGAAATTACTTTCATAAACAAATTTGGGACAAAATTGGTTGTTATTACGGCCATCATCACATATTGATTGGACTTGGGGCTGATCCAATAGATAAGAGGACACTTTTATGAATGCATTATTTTCATCCTATATCTGAATATGTTGGTGGTACTCGTTTTGGGTGTTTTTCTAAGTTATGAGTACCTCAGGATTAGAAGCATCAAGCTCTTTGGTAGGTCATGTTTAGGAATATCTGTGCTTGTTCCAACAGGCATGACTGCAGAAAAAATGAATGCACAAATTTTCCTTCTAAATTATATAAGAACTTAATTGAGTCTTTTGCAGTGACCACATCCTGGAGAATGGCAGTGCATGTAGAGAATTATCATTGGGGAAAAGGTGAAAATAACCTTACGAAGGACAAGTAATTGTTTGAGCTGACACAAATGAATGCATTATTTTCATCTTATATCTGGATATGTTGCTTATTTTCCTTTTGGGTGTTTTTCTAAGTTATGAACACCTCACGATTATAAGCATCAAACTCTTTGGTAGGTCATGTTTAGGAATCTATGTGCTTGCTCCATCAGGCATGACTGCAGACCAAATGAATGCATGAAGTTTCCTTCTAAATTATATAAGAACTGAATTGAGTCTTGTGGAGTGACCACATCATGGAGAATGGCAGTGCATGTAGAGAAATATCATTGGGGAAAAGGTGCAAATAACCCCTTACAAAGGACAGGTAATTGTCTGAGCCATCAAGAATGAATACATTATTTTCATCCTATATCTGAATATGTTGGTGGTTCTCCTTTTGGGTGTTTTTCTAAGTTATGAATACCTCAAGATTAGAATAATCAAGCTCTTAGGTAGGTCATGTTTAGGAAGCTCTGTGCTTGTTCCATCAGGCATGACTGCAGACCAAACGAATGCACAAAGTTTCCTTCTAAATTCTATAAGAACTAAATTGAGTCTTGTGCAGTGAACACATCATGGAGAATGGCAGTGCATGTAGAGAATTATCATTATGGAAAAGGTGCAAATAACCCCTTACAAAGGACAGGTAATTGTCTGAGCCAGCATGAATGAATGCATTATTTTCATCATATATCTGAATATGTTGTTGGTTCTCCTTTTGGGTTTTTTTATAAGTTATGAATACCTTAGGATTAGAAGAATCAAGCTCTTTGGTAGGTCATGTTTAGGAAGCTCTGTGTTTGTTCCAGAAGGCATGACTGTAGACCAAATGAATGCACAAAGTTTCCTTCTAAATTCTATATGAACTGAATTAAGTCTTGTGCATTGACCACATCATGGAGAATGGAAGTGCATGTAGAGAAATATCATTGGGGAAAAGGTGCAAATAAACCCTTATGAAGGACAGGTAATTGTCTGAGCCAGTACGAATGATGATTTGATCCTTGATTTGAGAGTGTCATGGTTGAATGTTATCTGTAACTCAACCATTTTGTAATGGTTCTATATAGCGGCTCTTCTTTGGTAACGTAATACTGCAACATGTAAGAACATTCTCTTACACACTTTCAAATATAGATGGACAAAGTAGGGCTAGTAACAAGCCAACTCGGTTCATTTATTGGATTGTCGGTCTCCATTGATTCTATACCACCTGCCTAATGGCACTGTCTCTGTCAACACATACTTTGATTGCAGGCCATGTTTTGGAAAACGATTCATTTGTTTTCTACCAATGAATAAGGTACATAAAATATTTATGTCAAGACTGTGCATGACAAAATAGCTCTTATTAAATGAGAAAATAGACAGTGGAATATTGCATGTTATATGGGGAAGACATTGTATTTGCTTGAGTGGCTCACTCTTTGAGTTGTTGGCTCTGTTGGCTCTGGGTTGGATTTAATTTATCTTTCTATCTTTTTAGCTTTTGGGTGGGGAGTAGGATGGACTAAATTGCTAGTGATGGGGTGGGGGTGATTTGCCTTATGGTCAATTTTGTTTTAATATCTCTGTCAATAATTTTTTGTTAAAATGATCAAAAGGGGTATTATAATTGCTAAACCAATAATCAAATCGGATTCTAGAAGTGTAGAAATGGTAATAATCAAATCGGATTCTAGAAGTGTAGAAATGGTAATAATCAAATCGGATTCTAGAAATGTAGAAATGGTAAAATTTGATGAGCATTTAGGATTTGAAATTCTTACCATGGTGAAAAAGATGAAATTTATTCTAAGTATCATTTTATAATAAGTATCTTCTGTACCTACGTTCGAATTGGATGGAAAAGGTATGAAGTCATAATTATCTGCTACACAATACACAATGCCCATCTTCTTTGAACTTGTCTCTATTTTTCAGATTTCAAAATATTTCCAAAATCAACTATCTAAATAAAATAAAGATGGTAATTTGAATTTTCTTCTATTTCTATGCAATGGTGGAAATAAGAATAGCCAACTAGTTTCTTGATCTTATTTAGTTTCAAATAGTATCCATGAATTTGTCTTTGTTTTTCAAATTTCAAAATATTTCCAGAATCAACCATATAAATAAAATAAAGATGATAATTTGAATTTGCTTCTATTTCTATCCAATGGTGGAAATAGGGATGGCCAATTAGTTTCTTCTTCTTCTTTATTTTAAAATTTTATCCATTCTATATTATAGAGATTATAACTGATTTCTTGTTTTGAGTCTCTATCCTTCTATAATTACAAAGTTTAAATAATTTCTTGCTTCAAATGGCAGAACCATCCACAGACCTCAAATGCAGAGAGATTGGACATGTGTAGAACCCTCAATTTCCAGAAGCTATCACAGGAGACTTTTCTTCATGCAGTCCAGAATGACTTCATGCCATACTGAATGATGGTGCAAGCCATGTACATACATCAATAGTAGGAAAACCGTACATCCACTCCTCATATCACCAACCGTACACCCACTCCTTAGATCACCAGGCTGCTGTTGGGTCTTGAAAATGTCATTCATTTCCATTACACTTTCACTATTATGTCCATTATACCACCTCCATTTCACTACTATGTTACTACATTCATCCCACTTTCATTATCATTGGGCCACATTTATGTTTTTCCAAACTTTATTAATTCTTAGCCTTTTAAAGTGAATATGTGGTTAAAAATTAGAAAATAATGTGTATATACTTATACCTAACAAGTGGGTTGAGATTGTTGACATGTGTAGATCAAAAGGAGACTTTTAGAAGACCCTTATTTCGCACTCCAAGGACAAATTCGAATTTGGTTGGAGAAGATCATGGGATCATGAGGATATGTGTCTCATTTCCTTGTTGTATTGAAACTCTAAGAGGATATGTGTCTCATTTCTTAGTTGTGTTGAAACTCTAGAAAGACATGTGTCTTATCATTTCCTATTTTGATTGTAACTCTAGAGGTGGAGGGAGAGATTCATGGACTCCCATTTATGAGATAACTCCTCATATTTTGTATAAATAGGAGAAGCTTTCTCCTATCATGGGTAGTGAAAAAAGAGTGAAAAATAGGAGAAGGAGAGAAAGGAATAGAGAGTCTTTTGTAACAAAGCTTAAGATGGAATGGAATGCAGATTTGTGAGTTTTTCAATAAAGAAGTTCCTTGATGGTGTTTTGATTACAATTTTAAGGAGCTGAAGAAGGATTACACCAAATTGGTAGCAGAGGGCCCTTGCTATTCAAGGAGGTTTTACATGTTTTCTAGATAAGTTGTTTTCAGTTCTGTTTTGTCATATTTCCTTACTTAGATTGCTTTCTGAAATCATAGCTTTTAGCATTATTTTGCTTGTCATTTGCTTAGATAAAGGATCCTCATGATATTGTAGTTAGTCTCTCTCTCAAGCTCTTCCAATACATCTTTATTAAATGAATGAGATTCAATTGTGATATTTTGAGTTATTAGCATTTCATTTTCTGTTATTTAGTTAGAAAGAAGATCCTCATTTGTCAGATCTATTTAGTGTTTACATTATATTTCTTTAGGCAGAGTCAGTAAGAGGGCCAGAAGATTCTGGTTTCATCCTTTCTAGTAAAGGTGAAATAACCAGTAAAAGCCCCTACTGTCAATCTCTGTATAAGAAATATTTTGTTCACACAATTTTAGATCAGATTCCTCATTATACTGTAGTTAGTCTCTTTCAAAAGCTTTTCCAATAAACCTCTAATTCACGAATGGGACTAAGTTGTAGTATTGTGAGTTATGGATTGTTTTGCTTCATTGAAGATCCTTATCACATTATGATATATCTCTTTCACAAGCTCTTCCAATAAACCTCTAACTCATGAATGAGATTTAGTTGTAATGTTATAAGTTGTTTCAGCATTTCATAGGAGATCCTTACTACATTACAGTAATCTTTTTCTCAAGCTCTTCCAATGAACTTCTATCAAATGAATGAGATTTCACTATAATGTTTTAAGTTATTGTTTGTTTCAACATTTCCTTTTATGTTTTAGGAGATCCTTATTGCATTAAAATTAATCTTTTTCACAAGCTCTTCTAACAAATCTCTAACTAAATGAATCAGATTAAGTTGTAGTGTTTTGAGTTACTTTTCATTTCATGAATGTTCATTTTCAAGCTAGGATATCCATGGATTAGAATGCTCTGTTTTTCATCATTTTCCTAATTAGGGATAGAATTTACAATTACACTCTGTTTTGAGTCTAAGGTTTCCTTTTCTTTTCTTTTTTACATAGATTTGATTTCATCTTTTGAACATAGAGTAGCGTACTAAGTACTAAAAAGACAAAACCCCCAAAAACAATAAGAAAAACACATACAACGAAGTAAGGAAGAGGTCACTTAAGCACATATAGTGCACCACACTTCATCAGTTTACTAGCCCTCGTTGATAATTTATGTTAGCAATTTAGGACGCTAAATTGACTACACATTTTGGCGCCGTTGCCGGGGAAGTGTAATTAGGAGACCTTATTTCTTACATCTAAAAAAAAATTAATAATTCTTGAGTATGCTCTCCTCCTGCACTTTGTGTGATCTGGAGGATCAGAAAAAGGATTGTTATGTAAAAAAATAAAATAAAAAATTAATAATTATTGAGTATGCTCTCCTCCTACATTTTGTATGATCTGGAGGATCAGAAAAATAATTGTTATATAAAAAAAAAAATGGAGAAGAAAAAAAAGAAAAAAAAAAGGAGACAAAATAAACTTCATCATTTCAATTGATTCAATAAATAAATAAATAAAAAATGAATGAAAAAAAATTCCAATACATTGTTTTGTTTAATAAAATATATATGTGTATTTTTAAATTTTTGAAAATATAACATACATAATTTTATTAACAAATCAATTATAAAAAATGAAAAAATAAAAAAATTTTAGATTGTTTTGTTTACTAAAATATATATGTATATTTTTAAATTTTTGAAAATATACATATAATTTTAATAACAAATCATTAAAAAAAAAAAAAAAAAAAAAAATCAATAAATAGATGTCGGGAAATTTCGCCCGTGAGGAAAATTGAAGATGTAGAAAGAGAAGTATATCCTGACTTAAGTATCTTATCAATAGTAACCGGCACCTCACCCCAAAAAAGCGCCAAAGTTTCTCCTGTAGAAAATAACACATCTTCAATCTGCAAAATTTCAAGTCATTTGAAATAGCTAAACTGCTTCTTTCGATTCGCATAAAGGTATATGCACAGGCCTCCAAACCAATGGATCCAAGTCTCTCCACGCAGCAAACACAGCATTAAAGCAACAGTTCTCTAAGCTACAGCCAGCAACGAAAATATTCATGTGAATCCTGCTTCGACATTTACCTGTAAAAAAAAACATGTAAATCCAAACGTTCTTTGTATAGATGCAAGCCAAAAATCTGTTGGAAAATCCATCTTTTTAACAGAAGAATTTGGATTGAAATTAAACTGTGCATTGGCATTGTATTGCTTTAACGTTAGACAAGTGGGCTGCCTTGACAGATACGTAGATGGTGGTTACCAAAATCACAGCAACTAACTCAGGCACGTGGAGATCTAGCAGAAGAAAATTTTCCAAATTATTAGCATCAACGCTGGAAGAAATTGATTTTGTTACAGCGCATTCAGAAAACACAACAAATTTTGACACGTCATTTTGAAATCCATTTTCTGATCAAATCGAAATGAATTTTGAAAAACTGAGACGTGGGTTTTCCTTAGAGCATGGGCAATTAAATAAATCAAAAATAGTTTTCTGAATTTCTTAACCGATTGGGAGAATTTTCCGGTTCTTCATAGCCCTGTTTCACTGTCTACGTGAGAAGAAAAACGTTTTTGCAAACAGTCACGGTTTGATTAGATCCGATTTTGAAGAATCTGATTTCCTGATCCAATTCTGCAGGAAGTCAGTTGAGAGAAATACGACATCCTCCAGAAAGAAAGTCGAATTGAAATCAAAGTCTATTTCCACATGGAATTTGAAGATTGAACATTTCATTTTGACCGAATAAGAGCTGCTGTTACAGCCATCGTCCACCCCTCTGTCATTTTAAGATCTGCATGCTTGGTGGGATTTTCTTTGACTGATTTATACGCTGGCCAGAAGGCGTGCACAAATTAACTGTTATTTTTTTTTTCCAGCTTATATATTTGGAACTATACTTGGATAATTGGTTCTTTTGGGATGTTTCTTTCACACTGTATGATTTTTTGAATATCATTAAGCCCAAATTGAATGCTGATGTTGTCTGTATTGCTCATTCCATCTATGTTTTATATGTTTTTCACTATTTTCTTTACTTTCCGGAATCTCCAAGAGGCTTGTGAGTAAAGGGCAATTTCGTGAGAAGAAGAAGGTTTTTTTTAATTAAAAAATAAAAAATAAAAAAAATCGAATCAATGAAATGAACAAGTTATTTGCTCACTTTCCTAAAGGTATTTTGGACTGATGAAGAAATATGAATGGCTAACTTTTTATTCAAGATTTTTAGCTACAGAAACCGTCGACATTCCGCAGCTAAAGTCCAATTTCGCAGCTGAAAAACCTCATTGTTCAAATCAGCCTAACTTTGTCATACAAAATCAGATTTTGATGATTCAAGTATCGTTGGAAAGGTCTCAACAAGATATACAATGTGAGAAATCCATCATTAGAGTTTGAAATGGTAAATAATGAAATAAGTTGCTGAAAAAAAGCAACATTCAACTTGAGGCACTAATTCCAAAACAGGTATAAATTCTTTTGATTTTTTCTTTGAGAACTTGTTTCATTAATACAAATTCTTAGTTTTGTGTGTAAATATCATAACTAGAGAGATTGATCACCTCTCTCCTTTGATAATCTTACATTCCATTGCAGAAGAAGTATTAGTTTTTTTTTGCAGCTTCCAAGAGGAAGGACAAATGACTACAAAAGAATGGTGTCTCTCTAAGAGACCAATTTGTTTCATAAGAGGATGATCAGCAACAAAGAGGAAATATGCTGATGCAAAATCAGATCCAAACACTTGAAAAAATTTTAGATACTATTGTCTCCATCATATCCATACCTCATAATAAACCATTCACCTCATTTCACTTCATATTTTCCAGTTACATTCACATCCACTTCCCATTTATTTTTGTCCATTCATTACCCACAAATAAAATCAAGAGGATCATTCACATGCTTATTGCCCATTTCCATTTCTACTCTCCATCGCCATCTTCCATTTTCATCTTCATTTCTTGTCATTTTCATTTCGCAAATAAGCCCTGCTTCAATGCAAATTATTGAGTCCATAGTCCTTCGAGTCTAAGTTCTTTGTAAAAACACCTTGAGGATTGCATGCCTTAATGGCAAGTTCTCATGCTGACAAACAATGGGAATACATTAATGTCCCTTGTTCGTCAAATCTTCTAGGTGACTCGACATCCGCAAAATCATTTGTACCTAGCAAGATGTGTTTGGGCATCTTGACTCTCATTGTCATCAATGGTAAGAGTTCTCGTGTTTACTAGTGGCATCCATTAATGGCCACTAAGTCAACAATTTCCTACTATGTTCGACATCAGAACATATTTTCACATAGTAGGAATTATGCCAATGAGTTTTGAAGACATGAAGACTATTATTTTCAGCATTTTGGAGCAGATTCAGCAAGTTTTAGGAGCAATAAAAATTCATCTTATCTCTTTATCCATGACTCCTCTTGTTCAGCCACTTGAAGAAGAATATGATCAGAATTTTGCAGCCACCACACATACAACTCATCCATTCCAAAGGGTAAGTTAAGGTACGTAATTTTCTAACTTTTGACCATAGAATTCCATAAAAAGCTAGAATGATAATTGTTGGAAAAACATTTCTCTTTATCATTTCATAAAATTGTCAATACCATCAGTTGGGGGGGGAATACATTCATCTTCATATCTTACCATGTCCATATCATACTCAGGAGCCCACATACTTCCAACATATATTAACTATTACATTGTTATTATGAGCATACAATGGCTTTTCAAAAAAATGCTTAAAGGATAAATTGGATACAAACAAAATCATGGTTGTCACACAAGAACCAACCATCATGCAATCCAATAAAGATATACTTTGAAAAAATAATAAAAATATCATTATGCAAAGTTCAAAGTGGTTGTAACACAAGAACCAACCATGTTGCAATTCAAGTAAAATATTTTGCAGAAATATGAAGTTATCAGATGATATCTTGCAAAGTTAAGCCAAAGCTCAAAGATCAAAAGAGTTAATGTAATATATATTGCATGAGGACATGCAATAACTTCAGTTGGGGGGTATGTTGGGTGTTGAAAATGTCATTCATTTCCATTACACTTTCACTATTATGTCCATTATATCACCTCCATTTCACCTCCATTTCACTACTATGTTACTACATTCATCCCACTTTCATTATCATTGGGCCACATTTATGTTTTTCCAAAATTTATTAATTCTTAGCCTTTTTAAGTGAATATGTGGTTAAAAATTAGAAAATAATGTGTATATACTTATACCTAACAAGTGGGTTGAGATTGTTGACATGTGTATATCAAAAGGAGACTTCTAGAAGACCCTTATGTGGCACTCCAAGGACAAATTCGAATTTGGTTGGAGAAGATCATGGGATCATGAGGATATGTGTCTCATTTCCTTGTTGTATTGAAACTCTAAGAGGATATGTGTGTCATTTCTTGGTTGTGTTGAAACTCTAGAAAGACATGTGTCTTATCATTTCCTATTTTGATTGTAACTCGAGAGGTGGAGGGAGAGATTCATGGACTCCCATTAATGAGATAACTCCTCATATTTTGTATAAATAGGAGAAGCTTTCTCCTATCATGGGTAGTGAAAAAATAGTGAAAAATAGGAGAAGGAGAGAAAGGAATAGAGAGTCTTTTGTAACAAAGCTTAAGATGGAATGGGATGTAGATTTGTGAGTTTTTCAATAAATAAGTTCCTTGATGGTGTTTTGATTACAATTTTAAGGAGCTGAAGAAGGATTACACCAAATTGGTAGCAGAGGGCCCCTGCTATTCAAGGAGGTTTTACATGTTTTCTAGATAAGTTGTTTTCAATTCTGTTTTGTCATATTTTCTTACTTAGATTGCTTTCTGAAATCATAGCTTTTAGCATTATTTTTCTTGTCATTTGCTTAGATAAAGGATCCTCATGATATTGCAGTTAGTCTCTTTCTCAAGCTCTTCCAATACATCTCTATTAAATGAATGGGATTCAATTGTGATATTTTGAGTTATTAGCATTTCATTTTATGTTATTTAGTTAAAAAGAAGATTCTCATTTGCCAGATCTATTTAGTGTTTACATTATATTTCTTTAGGCAGAGTCAGTAAGAGGGCCAAAAGCTTCTGGTTTCATCCTTTCTAGTAAAGGTGAAATAACCAGTAAAAGCCCCTACTGTCAATCTCTGTATAAGAAATATTTTGTTCACACAATTTTAGATCAGATTCCTCATTATACTGTAGTTAGTCTCTTTCAAAATCTTTTCCAATAAACCTCTAATTCACGAATGGGACTAAGTTGTAGTATTGTGAGTTATGGATTGTTTTGCTTCATTGAAGATCCTTATCACATTATGATTAATCTCTTTCACAAGCTCTTCCAATAAACCTTTAACTCATGAATGAGATTTAGTTGTAATGTTATAAGTTATTTCAGCATTTCATAGGAGATCCTTACTACATTATAGTAATCTTTTTCTCAAGCTCTTCCAATAAAATTTTATCAAATGAATGTGATTTCACTATAATGTTTTAAGTTACTGTTTGTTTTAACATTTCCTTTTATGTTTTAGGAGATCCTCATTGCATTAAAATTAATCTTTTTCACAAGCTCTTCCAACAAATCTTTAACTAAATGAATGAGATTAAGTTGTAGCGTTTTGAGTTACTTGTCATTTCATGAATGTTCATTTAGAAGCTAGGATATCCATGGATTATAATGCTC
>JAXQQM020093254.1:0-104952 GCA_034641835.2 Pinus albicaulis | reverse complement strand
CTGGGCGTCTCCCATGCTGTCCCAAAGTTTTGGTGGATCATTGAGTACTAGTAACTAATAAGTAGAATTGCACCAAGAGGTGAAAAGGAATGCCGGAAGGTGGTAGATATGTGAAGGAAGTAATGTTAAAAAAAAAATGAAAAATACAAAAAATCTGAAAACAAAAACAGATATAACATACAGAAACAACAGGAAATACCAAAATTAATACACACATACCTCTGTGAAGAAATTCTAGCGAAGCCAAAGAGCCCAAGGACGAACCATCAAATAAATGTTTATGGAGCATGATGCGAGCCATTGATGCAAATCCATGATTATATTCTGACTTGAAATAGCCTTCCCGCTTAAGAAATTTCAGAGATTCTCTATCTGATGACTCCGTAACTTATACAGCGAGAAATTTCAAGATCGCATGGAAAAATTCAATGAGGTTGTTGGGGTTTGAAAGCTTCTATCAACGGACCCAGGGTTTCAGGAAATACGAGTGTCGTGTGTCTGGTACACTCAATCCAAAATAAATAAATAGATCTTGGCGTCTTCTTATCATCCGAGGCCGGCACCTTCCTACCAGCCCAGTCCACCCAGCATCCATTTAATGTTTAATGCGTCTTCGGCGTATATTAGGAAATAATCATCCAAAATTAGATTTTCCAGTTAAATTAAGCCCATGATTCTCTCCTCTACCTTCCTGGAATGACCCATCTTCAAAGCTGAGTTTTTCCATTCTTTTGACGCAGGTAGTTTCGAGTCTTTATCTTCTCTAGCCGTAATGGCGTTACGCTATTGTTCCCATGCCTGTTTCCTCTTCTCGGCACTTATTCCCTCAGTTTGAGACTCAGTCTCGATTGTATTCTCACCCCATATTTCTCTGTTGGTGCGAACAAGGGTTTACTTGATGTGATGAAACCCCGTCTGCGTGAAAATTTGCAAGCTCGATTCTCTTCTGTTCTGTTCCACGTTCGTGGTTTTCTTTGTGGGAATTTTTGTAGCCCTTAGATTAACGGGGTGGACAAGGATAAAATCCCCTTACCAGCCCTATAAATCCAGCCAAACCCTCACATGATATGCCCTGCGCCATGGATTTGAAGTCCCAACTGTTAAGCCTAGTATTTGTTTTTTTTTTGCTGAAAATTTGTAATGCTGAGCTCATGGACCTGTTTCATTCTTGGACCAAATCGACTGTCAAGACGCCTGTTTATTGCATTGTAGAGACCTGATAGAGCTACCTCCATTTCTTAGCTCTTAAATGACCGGAATTTGGTTGACTTTAGCGTGTACTAGAGAGGCAATCCTCCATATCTTCTTTGATTCCTCCCAGGCTTAGTCTCTCAATGAATTTTGGGCACCATGTCCCACCTCTCCTCAGTGAATCGCGTAAAGAGTCAGTTCCATTTTTGTTGTACTATGAATGTTTAGGCCGAGCGAGATAGAGACTTATGTGGCACGTATTTCAAAGGCAGTTCTGGCAATGACACATCATCTGCTCAGAGAAGATAAGAGATAGTGTAAGATACGTTAGGATTCATTGGACAAATGTTCCATTTTTTATGGGTTTAAGGAACCATCAAATGTCAAATTAAGTTGAGTGAAGAGGCGATAGCTAAAGCCTCTCATTAGCTAGGGTGAAACGGTGTTTACTCACACCCACGACCCGGCAAAAGGAAACCCCTCCAGTGTAACTATCGATCCTTAGTTTCTAGCTTATTTAACGACTCATACGAACTCATTCTCTCACCGATTTACGTTTCTTCGTCTCGTGAGAATCCGTTATGATTGCTTCTCACATTTTCCTCCGGCACCTAGAGTGATGGTGCATTGGATGATTTATATGGTATTGTTACCATATTATGATACCTCATGGACCATGGGAAAAAGGTGGGTCCTATTAGTATGGTGGTGCTCATCGATCACTACCGTGGTAAGAGGGTGGGTGCCATTGGTATGGCGGTGCACACGTCTCACGGCCCATGGGAATACGGTGGGTAGAGTGATGACGGACTGCGCGACTAATCCATGCACTTCCGTCGGTGTTTGACCTGACAATGTGTCAGCAGTGGGATGGTACGACCTTGAATTTTTCGGTTCCAGACTCCAATTTCAGTGCAAACGCCAGCGCCGCAATGTACGGCTAGGGATGTGTATGCCTGCCATACTCACCAAATATTTCTTTCCCACGTAGCTTTATATGAATTTGTTCTCTCCTTATTCAATGATATAACTAACACACAGCACAACACTTTATTTTAAATTTGAATTTATTAATATAAACATACACTAAATATAGAATGAAAGGGATTTATTATTTTTTAATTTACTCATTGGATTCTTCTCCAAGGAAAAACCAAAACTGAACAAAATTCTATGATCAAACTTTCCACGTAATACTAAGCCCTTAATCAAATTTGAACAATAATTATAACTTAAGCCAATATTCCAGTTATCCAATATCAACGTAACCCAAAATACATAATTTGAAACACTGGAATTTGACGTTTCCTCGAATTTCACGCTCCACTTAATGTATTTTAAGCTTAGAATAATAATTTTAAAACATCAACGATGATAAGTTAAAACAAAAATAAATAAATAAAATGTTTATTTTAGACAAACACATTTAAAGATCATAAATTCTAATGGCTGGTGTGAATACGTGGGTTCGATCAGAATGATTCAGATAAAGCAATTTTCTTTTTAGCCCATCAAAGCCTTGTTTCTTTCTTGTTATGACTAGGAGTCTTGTGAGGATAGCGTATTTCTATTTTCAGGATGATCCTATCATGTTATTAGCAATTTCTGATTTTAGATCCAAAAATAAATAAAAATAAAAATGTATAATAAATCTCAAACAAATGGACGTTAAAGAATTAATACTTATGAATCTACCTACTACTTAAAATGGTAAATATTAAAAACAAATAATCATCATCAAATTGTGACGTCACAACTTGAACAATTTGAAATTCCAGGACTTATTTCAAAAGGAGTGGGCTAACCATTCAACATAATGTTTTTGGGGTTTTGCAACCTCGGTGACCGGTTAAAAATCTCTGGTGACCTTGTCCCCTCCGTCGCAAAGGGACGTTAACGTCCGTTAACGCGAGTAGTGAGCTGTCCATTTGGGCGCTCTGTCCCCATTTTCTAGTCTCGCGTACGCAGCCACACAAGTTGCCCAATTACCTCACGCAGCCAGTAGAGGGCCGAAGTAACAAGATTCTGATTGCCATTTCAAATTTGAATCGACCTCCACAAATGAGAGTAATGGATACCTATCTACCGCGGCGCCAGTTTTACCGCCCAAACCCGTCCACTCAACAATTTGAATTATTTGGGCGGACAACTCCTTATTCATTCCGTTGACCACTCCTTCATTCCATCAAGTGGATTTTGATTCATTCCGTCGAGAGCACTTCATTCCTGCATTCCGTCGAGTCCTCCACTTTTTTTCTTTGTCGTGAGGACCCTCTAGTTGCTGGACGAGAAACATTCAAGCAACTATCAATGGTTTAAGCAGTAGAGGCGAGAGTGGAAACAATTAGTTTCTGTTTGTATATGGTGTCGGTGTGAGATTAACCTTCGAGAGCTGGAGAAGTTATTGAACAAGAGCATAGGTATTTATTTCTGAGCACGAGCAGAGTTTATTACTGGGCCGTTGGATAGCTTAAGCAAACTGGCCAAAACAATGTCCATTCCTCTTTTGATTGGAGGTAAGAAAATTTTCCATATATGAGCAGCAATTGCAATGTCTAATTCTCTACTTTTCATTTTAGTGGCCTTAAATGTTTATACACTTTTTTCGTTGATGTAATTGGTTTTTTTATTGATTTCTTGTTTCCAATTTTTCTTCCACTCTATAGAGAACTTGCATAGCACTACTTGCAAAGGGTGGAATAATATTCGGACATGGTACACAGGGTACAGTGTAGCTACTTACCACCTATTTGATTTCTTTAAATTATCAAAATTGCAATTTGTATGCACTTCATTTTTTACAGGGTATAGTGTAGCTACTTCCCACCTCTTTGATTTCTTTATATTAACAAAATTACAATTTGTAAGCACTTCATTTTTTATTTCTAGTTTTTAATGAGCTTCCTTTGCTTCTTTGTGCTTAATTTCAGGGAGCAATTTAACCAAGGAGTAAGCTAACCATTCGTGGACAAAGACAGGTAGCAGGAGCAATACAAAAGGTAATTAAATTTCTCGTTTACTGTATTTTTCCTTTTTATATAATGCAAATTTAAAGAGATAGAGATAGAGCGACAACTCATTGTTGCAATAGTGGCAACAACGAGTTGCCGCCACTGCAATTTTTAATTTTGAGCAGTGGCGGAAACTCGTTGATGCAGTAGTGGCAACTCGTTGTTGCAGTAGCAACAATAGCGAGTTGCCGCTACTGTAACAGTGTATTGCCCCAACTGCTCAAAATTAAAATTTTATTTATATTAACAAAATTGCAATTTGTAAGCACTTCATTTTTTATTTATTTCGTAGAGAGAGTGGCAACTCGCTATTGCAGTAGCGGTAACAACGAGTTGTCGCCACTGCAAATTTTAATTTTGAGCAATGGCGAAAACTCGTTGTTGCTGTGGCAGCAACTCATTGTTGCAGTAGTAGCAACAATGAATTTCCACCACTGTAATAGTGTATTGCCACAACTGTCAAAATTAAAATTGTATTTATATTTTCAAATTTTATTTATTTTATATTAAAAAATTCTCTAGTTTATCTATTAATGTTTTAGTTATTTACTGCAAATTTAAATATACTCCAAATTTAAAGAGATAGAGAGAGTGCGGCAACTCGTTGTTGCATTAGCAGCAACAGTTAGTTGCCACAACTATAACAGTGTATTGCCGCCATTGTAACTCCTCATCTCAAAATTAAAATTTTCATTGTATTTTCAAATTCTATATTAGCAAATTTAAAGAGAGAGAGAGAGTGGCAACTTGTTGTTGTAGTAGCGGTAACAATGACTTGTCACCACTGTAACAATGAATCAACAGTGACTTTAATTCATTGTTACAGTGGCGACAAGTCACTGTTACCGCTACTGCAACAACGAGTTGCTGCCACTGCATTTTAACAGTGTAACAATATTTCATTAAATTATTTTTTTGTTTTGTAGATGGTTGCAAAATGGGTCCTGAAAATCCAAATATGGTGCCTCAAACCCAGGGAATGCGTGGACAAGGTTCGTGCTTCATAATAAAACTCTTAGCCAGCTATACCAAAACAGTAGAGAAATACCTGGCATTACTACAAACAACGAAGCATACCACCATGTTTTGATTGATGACCTCACAACAACACAGAGTTATGGTGCAAGTGACATTGTTACTTACACAAACTATGAATTAATCACCAACCAAATGAACGGTACCTACCAGGTTAGAAGACATAATCTAAAAGCCCTTCACCAGCAGGCAAGAACCATTGTTGCATAGTTCAAGTGTTTTGAGATTATTTACAAATTTGATGTCCAAAGGATTGCTAATCCACGTTCAATGAAGCAGCATCCAATGAACGTGGATGTGCCAGATTTATGGAGCCAACATGTGCTCCACCAATTATTATTGATAGGCATCGATATACATGGCCTATTAATGAATGGATTATTGGTGTGATTGGTAGTGGGGTTATTATGGGAGGAGTCATATTATCATGTTCTTATATCTTGAGATAGATTGGAGGAACCTGATGTCCATCATTTTTTATGTATTTATTTATATGAGGTGTTTTTTATAGATGGCCTCACTCTATTTTTGGGTGTTATATCTCAACACATGAATGTAGAAAATGTATTTTTCAGTGATACTATTAATGGAATTACATTTTTATTACAGTTTAGTTATGTCATTAGATTATGTGATGGATGTTTTTATTATGGCTTTTATTCTAGAAGTCAGATTCCAATGTCATTCAATTGCGCTGGTACATGGACAAAAATGTTGTCTTGTACTTAATATATTTGAAAAAATGTTCTCATGTAGTTATAAGTGCTTAAATTGTATATTTACTTCTAATTACTTTACATGAAGTTATATCACCTCACTTGGACAACTATTAAACACTGTTATTATAATTCAGTTCTCTAATTTTTATTACAGTCTAGTTCTGTTATTAGATTCTATGATGGATTCTTAATATATATAAAACATACATACTTACTATTTCTTTTTACAAATGATATTTTATCAATTAACATCACTTTAAAAAAAACCCAAAAACAAACCGCAAAATAAATAGTTTTATCAGCAAATATAGGATTCCAAAATATGCTACAAAACGAGACTATTTATTCATTATAATGCCTTCAATACACCTTCACAATTCCAACTTCTATGAACATTCATTCATTCATTATCCATGAGAAGCACATGCCACATAATTTATACAAGCCTCTAATTTGAGTATAATGAGATCCAATTCTTAAAAAAGTCTCTTCATTGACAAATTATGTGAGATACCCTTGGTTACAAGCCAACCAAGATAGATTATATATCAATCATTATTTTTCCTTTATACATACATGGTTAAATGAAAAATGCAAATGTGACATATTTCACTTTTGCAATCCATAGATCCAACCTAATTTAAGGGGCAGAAATGTATAAATATCCAAACAAACAATCCAATTGTTTTAAATTTCTCCATCATCAACATCTACAGCCACAAGGCTAGGTGTTTTGAACTGAAGCACATTTTGAAATCCATGACAACAACAACAACTTAGCCTGTAAACAAAGAAAATAATATGAACAAATTTCAAATCAATGAAGTTAACTTGACAACTATAAATTGTAACCAACACTAGCCCAGGTCAAACTATCCTCAATGCTAAAAAATTCTTTCCCAAGGATGAGTGGTACATGGAAGGGGTGGTATAGACCCTAATTCCTATTTAAAGCAAGTTATTTAAGGATTCAGTATAATAAAAACCTAAATTATTATGCGGAAACTCCTGAGGAATCTTTGACTGTGTATAACGGTAACAGAAATATCCCTTGACCACGAAAGCAATGAATTGTCGGTGTCAAATAGGAGGTAGTCGTTACGGGACCACATGTATGCATACTAGCACCGCCATAAACGACGGGTCATTATATTACTGTACCCATTACCCCAACTCTTCCATTGTGCCATTGTCCCACATTCGAACTCTTGCAAACAACTAACACAACCATAGCCACTCTGAACTCTGATTAAATATGGGAGGTTCAAGAGTATGCAAAGAAAGTGCCGAAGAATTTCTATATGGATTTCCACTTGTTAAAAAATTATTTGAACAGGCCGGCTAGATAGATTATATTCGTAGGTTTCAGCGGTATGACAATGACATAGCCCTAGAATTTTCCATGCATTACAGGGAGGGAAGATCAGAGGTAGTAGGGACAGTGGTGCATGTGATAGAAGAAGCGATTTAGGAAGTGACAGGGTTACCCCAGACAGGAGAAAGTGGTTTTCACCTCGAAAACCCCAACCTAGTGTTGTGAGGCATTTCGTTGAGGCAGGTGAACAACTGATCAGGAGTGGCTCAAGATATGAGAGGAAGTCAGTACCACAACCCTGGTCGGATGTTGCATTCCTTTTCCAGAGATTTTTCACTTGTGAAGGAAGGTATGTGGTTAATTATTATGAGCACCTCCGCTTGTTATACCACCTGCGTCATGGAAGGTTCCTTAACATGCCTTTTTCTCTTGCAAAAACCCTATACCAAATGGCCCGAGGTGTGCAGAAATCAAAGCGGTCGCTCGAAATCATTTCCCACCAATGCCTTGTTAAAATTTTGGTGGTTGTTGCACTACAAATGGAAGGGATAATTTGAGATGAACTAGTTTGAAGGCCATTGCATGTTGAAGCTGCAACTCCACCCCATGACCTCCAAGCTACAACTCCACCCCATGAACTCTTAGCTGCAACTCTACCCCATGACCCCCCAGCTGCAACTCCACCCCATGACCTCCAAGTTGCAACTCTGCCCCATGACCTCTCAGCGACAACTCCACCCCATGACCTCTTAGTGGCAACTCTGCCCCATGACCCCCCAGCTGCAACTCCACCCCATGACCGCCCAGTTGAAACTCCGCCCGATGACCTCACGCCTACAAGTCTGCTCCATGACTGGGCCCACCTACAGAAATTCCCACAAAACCTTTCCATATGGAAATTGATTCGCCCAATGTTCAAACTAGGAAGGCTTCTAGGGTTTATGTTGCTAAATGTGCACATAAATGAGATGGCCAAGATGATGATGATGAAGTACAAATATTGGGGAGTAATCTTGCGATCAAAATATTGAGAGGATACAGGAAATTCCTGGAAGGAGTGCCAAAATCCAAGCAGAATGGGAGAAAGAGAGGTCATTATGCTCCAGTTCCTGAAACCCTCCCCGTTGCTATAGAAGAACTCCCAGAAGAGATAGCAGTAGAACAAGAGCAAGAGCAAGAGCAAGAGTAAGAGTATCCATAAGATGTGTTGATTGAAGGGGTAATGGACCAAGGATGCATGCAACAAGGATTCATTTAAGAAGGATTAGGCCAGCTTGCTGATACAGAAGAAAAAGTTGATAAGCTTCCCTCTTCTAATTTTGACTATGAATACATAGCGGGACTAGCCGAATGGTACAGCTTAGATGGCCTTATCTCAATTCAAATGTTGTATGTGGATGGAGAGGATTACCATCAATTGTATAGGGAAAAGTGTTGGGCCAACCAACTGCACAACCAGAATTGTATGGGGATGATCAGGAGGACCAACCAACTGCACAACCAGAATTGTATGGGGATGATCAGGAGGACCAATGAACTGCATAATCAGAATTGTATAGGGTTCATAAGCAGGACCAACCAACTGAATCACTAGAATTGACAAAGAATCACATTGCAAAAGTAAGTACCTGTAAACATCTTCCTCTGTATATTTCATTGTTAAGGAAGAACAAGATTCTCCAGATGAAAAACAGACAACTACAAATAAAAGTTAAAACCCTAACAGATGAGATCAGACAAAAATAAACTTTTGATAGAATAGATTTCTTGGCCCAAGTTGCAGAGTGCATACCCATTGATGACATAGGTATTCCTTCTCCATGGGTCCAACAAGATATACCCCTCGGAAAAAAACAGACTGATGACATTGAAGTTGCAGAGTCCATACCTATTGATGACATAGGTATTCCTTCTCCAGGGGTCCAACAAGATATACCCCTTGGAAAAAAAAATATTGATGACAATGAAGTTGTAGAGTCCATACCCATTGATGACGTAGGTATTCCTTCTCCAAGGGTCCAACAAGATATACCCCTTGGAAAAAAATAGATTGATGACATTGTTGTGTAAATAGAGGACCATACCAAAATCACAGCTGTCCATACAAAGGAACATGAATTACATATCAAACTAACAAAAGAAATGGGTATAGACACAGAGGAACAACAACCAGATATGAAACTAACATAGAATGTGGAACCAGAGATCAAACTGACCAAAGACATTGGTGAGCAAAAAGATGATGAGGAACGAAAGGATAAATTACAGTTGTCTAAATACCCATGTCTGGGACACCTAATACCTTACAGTGTGCACAAAAACTCACTTCGTGACCTTTTCAAGATATCTGAAGAATATAAAAAAAAAAATTATGAAGACATAAAAAAAAAGCAGGTGGATGAGAGGGAAGGAGGGTGACCAAGTTGGAAGGGATAGCGAGAACTCGGACGGATAATGGATGGTGTGCTCGGTTGCAGGGCTCCCTACGACCAATTTTATGATGATGATGAGTGTGATTAATGTCACTTGAGGACAATATTTGAGGTCTCGGACCTAAAAGAAAGTTATTAATTTGATATAAAGATTTTATTCCTATGCTCAAAAAGCTTGGAGAGAAGCCTCCCGAGCTCACTATAATTTTGACATCTTAAAAGGCTAAGAAGGTCAATATTGCAACAAAGATTATGAAATTGAGCTCTAATGTGGTTGTACATGGGGCACTCTAAGAGGAAGTGATTTTCATCCTCGATGTTCATATTCTCACAAAGATGGCAGATCCTTTCCATCCATGGTGTTTTAGGAACTGTCTAATGACCTGTTTCACTATGGAGCTCATGAGAGTTCGTTCTAATATTGACTATATTAATTTTCTTCTTTGAGCTAGTTAAAACAAAGAGATGCTTTTGATCTTCTCAAGTGTACTTGATTGAAAATTTTTTGATATTTAAAAAGAATGCTATCATCCAAAATATCCCTCTCAAGGTTGAAAGCAGTGATGGTTTCAAGGAGGCATATATGACAATTTGTGATCAAGATAGAGACTTGCTCTATGAACTGTACCAACATAATTTTTTAGTACCTTATAATACAAAATGGAATCCCAACCATGTTACAGAGGATGTCCAACTGAGAGCCTTTGTATTGTATTTGAGAAATCAGGCTAGTTGGTTGGATGATGTGAACATTTATTTGCATAATTCTGAGAGTCTTCTGTGGGTTAGAGGTGAACATCCCAAACTTGTGGAGGTGATACAAGAACATCAAAAATCCATCATATCTCCAGAAGTAGTAGAGGTTATCTCCAAGAACAGGGTGATGACCATTGCATATTGTGCACACCAAATTCAATTATTGGAAACTAAGGCACAGGCAGGATGTAAAGCAAGGTGGGATAGCTCGGGAAAACAACCTCGAAATAAAGATCCATTCAACTACCTCAACTTAAAGACAACCTTAATAAGGGTTTCTCGATATATTATTTCTATGGGACAGTGTGGGAATCACTAGATAGGTCTTAGATTTCAATATCTAATGATCTGGCTTCCAACAACGGTATATAAAAAAAAATATATGTTGACAAAACATGAAGAATCTAATTGCTGGAATGTAATTATGTAGATAGGAGGGTATATTCGTCCTGATGAACCAGGACATAGTGATTATTGTATCAACAATCTTCATGAATGTCCCCCTTCATCCACAAATTCAAATTGACAAACTAGGCCACCATTGCTGACACAATGGCTCACCGTTGCTGCAACACTGGCTCACCATTGTTGAGACATTGGCTCACCGTTGCAGCAACTCATAGATACCAAACACATTATATTTGATGTTGTAATATATATTACTCTCCAGTTTCTTTTGTTAGTTATAAAAAACTGGTAAAATTGTGTTTAACATGTTTAGTTACAATTTCATTGCAGTTCCTCTAATAATTTTGTTACATTTCCATTGTTTTTATTCCAATTTATGTATGATATTATTATTTGGACACCAATATATACAACTATGCAAGTATGCAAAACTGCTTGAAAATTATCTTCCATCACTTACAAAACAATCAATGTATTAAAAGACTAAGTCTAAATGCATGGAGTTATTTAATCACCTTAAATGACAATTCCATAAAATTAGAGAAATCTCCAACCATATCCTCACCACCTATCAAACATACATGGACATAGTCAACAAAACATTAATACATCAAATACAAATAATACAGGAATAAATATTAAAACAAAATTCAAAACAAAATCGTGAACAAGAAACCTGGAAAAGCATTCATTGTTGAAGCGAGGGCGACCTCGGTTGTTGAGTTGTTCAAACTAAAACAGTTCATATTCATCTGCTGGGATATTCAAGTCAACTTCCAATCTTGCATTTTGTTGCCTTGTTTTTCTTCTCTTTTTGGGGCTTAGGAAACTCGTCTTCCTCTTCAAAGACAACTCAAAAGAACCCAATCCACACGTGAATTCATAATCCATAATATGAATATTGTTGGCGTCATCCAACAATTTTTTAACTAAAGAAATCAACTGTTCAATCTTGGTCAAAGTAGCAGGAGGACTGTTTCAAACTAGGTCTAAGTAACCAAATAACTCCTCCTTGGCCATCTCAATTTGTTCAACATTTGTGATTATCCATGGCAGTGGTGTTTGCATCTTCAGGAATATCAGATATTGCCTCGATATTTATCTCAGGAGGGTCATTATATGACTCATTTGTGCTTTTATGGTTTTGTAATTGGTTTGAAGCCATTGAACCGGAACACAACCAACCCACCTTTATGGCATGCTTGCATATGTTGCCATGAATAGACCATGGGAAATCACAAGTTATGAAATTTGTACAATGACAAGCGACAAGATATTGCTTATTTACTTTTTATTGACTCCTCACTCAAAAAACATGAGACATTTGCTAATGAGGGCTCCAATCACTATCTAGAATTCTTTCTGTTTTTTTCATTGATGATTCCAATTATTTCTCTTTCTTGTAATTATTTAAAAATTCTTCATTTTTTATAATTTACTTAAACCGATAACACAGTTCAACATTTGTTAGAAAAAACATATATCAACCAATCCATGCTACGAGAACATTTATTTCTTCTATCAGATAGAAATTTTATCTTTAGGTAACAGTGATATGATTCCACAACATTGTTTGTCTCTTGATTTGCATGGGGAAAATCCCAACAACCTTTGACCAACATCCATAATTGCATAAAATTTGGGTTAATGAAGATATTTCATCGATATTTCAAACCAAAAAGAGAAATGTAACATAAGAGTTTTTCAACTTACAAATCTTGTCAGCAACAACCCAATTCTTGTGGAAATAGTCGAGAAATTTCCTCATTATAATTGATGAAGAAATCGTATTAAATACTCACTTCAACATTGCAAAAAATAATTCATGAACAAACCCAAATGCTAAACATTTATTTTCTATTTACGGAATATTGTGAGTGGTTAATTTTTATGTACTTTCGACGAGAGTACGTGCAAACACAGATGTATTGCACCTTGTGATTTATCACATACATTCAATTCAATTCAAGCATGTTATTGCATAATAAAAAAACAGAATATATATGCAAATAATAATATTGATTACCTTAATCCTGTAATAATTACTCATCTTGACTATAAAGCATTAACACCAACTGTAGTCATCTGTTGTCAAAGCAGGCTCAAAAGAAAAGAGATATCAATGCCTTAGAAATGAGCCACTTCGAGGGGGCAACCTCCAATACATTACATAAATGAAAAAATTCTTGGATGATACAATTTACAAAACCTCCTTTCTATATATAGGAGTCCATGGGGCCATAATGTAATCCTAGTGGGCCACAATGTAATCCTAGCCGACCTAACAATAATAATTTAAGGGCACAATAATAACAAAATGGGGGTTACAAGGGTACAACAATAACAATAAGGGGGGCTACACTAACATAATAAAGGACTACACTATTAATATAGGGACTTAACATGCCCCTCTCCTTCAAACAAGTGTTGTCCTCAATGCTTGATTATTTCTTGATGCTTCTGTATAAAATTCTCATCCTCCCATGTGGAATCTTCTACAGGAAAGTTCTTCCACTTTCTAAGATACTCTGAAATTGATCATACTTGTCGAGTTCTTGTTTCTATGACTACTTTAGAACTTCTTTCGATGTGATGTTGATCTTCTTGTTGTTTCATTAGACTCTGCACCAAAGTTAGGTTATCCTTTGAGAGTTGAAGAACTTGTTGTTGATGCTCGATGTGATCTTCCATTAATTTATCATCCATATTTGCCATTATTTGATCCTTCAAACCATCCAACTTAGCCTCCATTTCTGCTTTTAAACCATCTATTTCATCTTCAATTGCTCTTCGTAAGATTGAAACTTGTTGCACTTGGTACCACAATTTTGATATCTCATACTGCAACTCTTCCTCTTCATGCGTCATAGTATAGCTTTTTGAGGGATTAATGGGTATGGAATTATTTTTTTGAGGCATTATAGAACCCAATACTGATAAAAATTCTAAAATATGCCTTAGATCATGGCTACCTTTTAAAAATACATTATGCAATTTTAAACAAATACACCTTTTCTGCGCTTTAGTTGAGCTCGATGTGGAAAGTGATTCCTATTTGTGATTTAGATCTTGATATCAAATTTTGAGAATTGGTGGCCTCAATTCTCTTTCAAATTCCATAGATCTTACACTGTTTGGATTCTTGAAGACAAAGTTATGTCCAATCTTCTGCGATGACCTAATTATGGACTGGTTCAGTATAGTGAACTTGTACGACTTGCCACGTGTCACTGTTTGCTCCTTTGGCTCTAAAATTTATAGACAGGAAACTACAGTCTGTGTACGTCCAGTCACTTTTTACAGAATTCCAATCCTATGCTCAGAGAGAGAGTTGTGAAGGTTTCCCATGATCACCTCTTTGAGATGAAATTCGGGAGCCTGAAAAAGACCTAACTTCCACAGATCATATCTCCATAATATGCAGACAAGAATCTGAAAGAATGTAATGATGTTCCTCTAATTCGGCTTCACACTCTAAAAATTGGAGCGCTTACGAACCTTCGTAGAAACAAATATATAGCGAAAATTCCACGATGAGGTACATTTGGGTTAATTAGAGCACCATAAAATGAGCCTACTTTCTGAGCAAAGCTCTCAAAATATTGTAACTTAAGCTCTGAAATTTTGTGATGATGTTCATAAGATTTCGGCTTCGTACTCCAAAACTTTCAGCTTAAACTTACGTGAAAAATTGTGATAGTGAAAATGCCATGATGACCTATTTGGAGCAGTGAAACCCTAGAATCCAAAGCTTTGATACCAAATGTTGTGAAACTAGCTCCAAAAATAGAAGAAAAGAGATATCAACGCCTTAGAAATAAGCCACTTCGAGGGGGAAACCTCCAATACATTACATGAATGAATAATTCTTGGATGATACAAATGACAAAACCTCCTTTCTATATATAGGAGTCCATGAGGCCACAATGTAATCCTAGTGGGGCCACAATGTAATCCTAGCCGACCTAACAATAATAATTTAAGGGCACAATAATAACAATATGGGGGTTACAGGGGTACAACAATAACAATAAGGGGGGCTACACTAACATAATAAGGGACTATACTATTAATATAGGGACTTAACGAAGATCAACTTAGTGACACATATGCATGAGTTGCTCCAACCATAGCGCAATGTCTTATGATGTATTATGTGATGCCACCACCCATGCAATTGGAACCCCACTTTGTTGGTGATCAAACACGAAGAGTGTGTACAATTGATACTATCACATTCAAAATACATAGATCATCAACTTCAGATCATCAATCATTATTAATCAAGTTATTGTACTAGATGAATCATTCTTAATACACTCACCCCATACTTATTCGTGTTGAATGTTGAATCCATGGCTATTAGGCTATTATTCGATAGCTTCACCATGGTATCCAACATCCACTTCGACTAAATTCCAACTATAAAAGGGACATATCCACCATTGCGATTTCGATAAAAAAAAAAATCATTTGGGTGTTTGCTATGCCAAAGGTTCACACTCATTTCATCCTTCTTATGCAACTGATAATTTCATTTAATTAGATGATTATATATGTTAACAACATCTTTCCTACACAAAAATAAATCCCTATCCTGAGCTGCAGCAACCACGTCAATATAATTTTAACATGCATTTTGCAAACAGATTCAATTGACACATCCAAGAAGAAAAAACTCTCTACATAGGAAACAAGTCCCTTGATAACTTTGGTTGACGCAGCACCCTCGCAGGACCCGAGGTGTCCTGTTGGCCATGACAAGGTGATCCTTGGCTATCTACATGCTCATACATGTTATATGTTATTATCGCAACCTCAGGGATTTGAACCATAATTTTTACAATGAAATGGCATTGGCATCCCCTCTTTTTCACAAATGAGTATTTTCGCTTCATTTCATCTTGTCCCCTTCTGTCATCGGGGCCATATGAACAAGCATAGCTGCATAAAAAAATTGAAAACTCAATACATATGATTCCATGAAAATTGATGGAGCACTATTAATACCAAGATATATACGTAGGATTTCTAAAAAAACTTTTACTTCATATAGCAAGGAAGCAGTAGGCCTTGAGCCTAGGCGTTTGTTTTGTACCTGGGTGAAAGAACATGGAGCATACTGGTCCATTTCTTCTCCTTTAATAAAGTCTCCAATTCTAGTTGAAGGGATTTTTTCAATCTGATCTAAGGATTCCATGTGTTTTCCTTGTACAAGAGACCAATGTAAATCCGACCTAGAGAAGATTATCTTTTCTTTAGGGTTTTGCACCAGGAGGACAATTATTGACTCTCATTTCATTTGCTTCACCATTTTTAAGCGAGTATCTGTTTAAGCGAGTTTCCGCAATGGTTGAAGAGTGAGTTGACACAATGGTTGTCCAGATGGTGGACCTATGCTCCCTTAGAAAATGGTCTAAATAAATTGGGTTGTGGTAAAAAAATTAAATGGGTTGTAGTAAACAAATTAAATGGGTTGTGGTAAACAAATTATTTGGGGATTCTCACTTAAAAATACACAGACATCCAGTTAAAAAACAAAGATTCACTAAAACAAATAGACTGATTTTCCGTCGACTGAATAAATCCTTCAGTAGTGGTCCAGCGAGGGATTTCATTCTATCGAGATTTGTAACGAAAAGGAAAATTTCTCTTTATTTGGGAATTCCCATTTAAACCAAACAGAGACATTTAACTAAACACATACTCGCTTAAAAAAATGGACACCACAGACCGGTCTCCGTCGAGTGAGTAACTCCTTCGATTTTTTTTCATTCAATCAGGTTGGTGTGTAGTAGGGGATGACATGAGTATTTGATTATAGGAGCTATATAGGGGAGGCTCGATTGATCATGGCACCACAACTCTGGCATCTTCCCGTCGACTATTTTGGAGGTCCCTGTTCGGAGGGATTTGACTCGAAGAACGTGGGAAAATATTTTCATTTGCATTTGCATTCATGGTTGCCCCCGTGTGTAGGTGAGGGGAATCAGAGATAGTGACTGGATCCTAAACAGACTTCTTCAAATGGTACTAAACGAGCTCCTTCAAATGGTAATGTCATGGGACAGAAATGGGGAGGGGCGTGGGCCCACGTTTGCCAGAAGAATTCACCGATCAACGGAGACGCAAAACTCCAAAGTTCATTCCATCAAATGGTTAGCTTACTCCATTGAAATATATGATTCCATGTGCGTTACAGTTCCATTTCCTTTATAAGTGCAAACATGTTCATGAATCTCGGACAAGCCTAAATACGACTCTGAGTTAAGCTAAGTTAAAAGAACGATCATCGAGATAATTAAAGCAGAAAGAGATGACAGAAATGAGCCATCTTTGCCGTTTGCAATCTTCAACACTTTCATTCAAGTCCTCTTTCCAGGCCAAACTGTTTCTTCTGCCTCCGAATCCTCGCATTATTTGTGCCTGGCCTTACTTATATGTAGTCCTATTATCTTTTCAAGATAAAAAGTATTCTTTAATAGCTCTTATGCTTTCAAGATGCGAAATTTAATGTCTTCCCGATTAAACAATCAAATCCATATAAAACTGCATCAATGTAGTGTCATTAGATCAACTGATTTTGTGTGTGCTCGTAGTCCCTTCAGAAACTACAATGATCTAAAAATTATAGCTGGTTTGCAAAATCCTCCGTTTCTTTTGGCAAAGTTCAGATGGTTTTGCAATTTTCCTTCGGTAATCGAAAGCGATCCGAAACCATTTTCTTTAAATAAAGAATTCCACTTCAAAAATATCTATGAAAAATATATATATCAAGATGCGTTGTTCGGGATTTTAAACATATGTGTGGGGTGGGGCAAGAGTGATGATGCCGTTGATGGAATTCTCCCTTGTATTGTTTTATATAGGATTTATAGGTGAGCATTCTCATATATAAACTTATCATAAGGATATATTATAATTTCTTAGATGGGATTGGTATTTTTTAAAGACATCTTTGTTGTGTCAATTTGATTGGTTGAGGGAACAAAATTTGGTTGAGCCAATTTTCTTGGCAAGGATCATTTAGAATTTTATATTTGAATTGTGTAATATCTAAAAATCAGATTTTTTTTTTTTTTTTTAAATTTAAATATATGTATCTTTCAACATTTATGTATATAAAATTAATTTTTTTATAGATTTTTATTAAAACAAAGAGGGAAGAGAACTAATAATAAATATAATAAAAATGGAGGAAAAACAAAATATAATAAAAATTGGCAGGAAACCTAAAAATATATTGAAAATATAATTATCGAACATTTGATAATTAAAAAATGATATCTAAATTAAAATAGTCTTAAAAAATTAAATACAACTTTTTCTTCTAAATTTATCGATAACTAATTATGAATCATGTTTATTGAGGTTGGAATTTTCAATGTGAGTAATGGTAAAAGTATTTATTTTATATTTTGGATGTTTTTTGACAAATTTTTTGATTAATTTTGTATTATTGAAAATTTATTAGAATTATGAATTTGATTTAATTTATAAGCTTTATACAATTCCAAATATCCCTTAAATTTCTAAAGATTAAATCTACTTATACATTCAAAAACAGATTTTATAAAACATATACATAATACTTATATTTCAATTAATTCAAAATTAATTGAAAAGATTCCATTCTACCCAAAACTCTAAAACTGCTATATACTTTGACCAAATCAATGGTGGGAACTATTAATTGAAAAGATTCCATTCTACCCAAAACTCTAAAACTGCTATATACTTTGACCAAATCAATGGTGGGAACTATTAATGTGGGTAATGACAAAAGCATAAGGTTAAAAATTTACACGGATCGATGCATTTACTGTGACCAGGTTTAATGACTTTGACCGTATTTAAAACGAAAAAACTCGGGATTTCAATGGAAAGTTTCGTTGTGGCATTGGATTCCAAAGGATCACTATTATTTCGGTAACCAATGATACCTCGGCAACCGCCCTTGGGCCATAACCCAATATGCACAGCTGATGACTTAGTTGTACGGATTTCAAATGCGCAATTCAGCTCACTAAAATTAGACCTAGTTTATGGCTTTTAAGAATTTATTTTTCTCTGAATCCGTTGGAATAAATAATTCACCATAGCCATAATTTTAGGTCGTTTTCAAAGTTTTCATGGTTTTGAAACCTCCTAAACCGTTGTAGCCTTTAAAAAAAGAAAAAGATTGAATAATTTTTATCCAACCCTAAGAATGTTCCCCACAACGTGAGCATGGGAAGAAGGACGCACAACGAGGAAATATCCGTCATCTTATATTTGAAAACAGATCTGAAGTTTTCCTCGTTTCGTCGCCAGCATTTTGTTCGTGCTGTCTGGAGGTTTTATTTACTGAGGGCTTTTTCTTTCCAGGCGTCTACTGTTCGAATCTCAAGAGCTTATTGATTTGGAGGATTCGATGCCGTTTTTAAAGGTCATTTGTTCTACCAGTTGATGAGATAATTTTAGTTAAAAATTCTTTAACGACAAGTTATTTGGGTTAAAAATTTCTAATAGTTGGACAATGTCTATACGATATTATTAGTAAACAATGACGAGTTTGGTGGTGCATTCAAATTCATTTTGTATATTTGGATTAAAATAATCTATATTTAAATATGACTTAATAGTATAAGAATTAGAAGATCCATACGATATTATTATACAGTAAGCAATGACCAGTTTAGTAGAGCATTTTCATTTAATTATGTATATTTGGATTAAAATAATTTATATTAAATATGATTTAATAGTATAAGAATTAGAAGTATTTGAGAGGGTGAAAGACTTATAATATTATATAGATATTTTTTATTATATCAAAACAAAAATATAATATAATATAAAATAATAGGGATTTATCAAGTTTAAAAAAATCAATTTTTTACCATTTCAAAAGAGGTTTGTATTTCAAGAGATTTGATCCCCTTAGATAATTGTAAATGATTTGGGTGATAGCTTGGAACTAGGTTATCCTTTTTAGTTAAATGATGATGAGTTTTGGTTAAAAAAAACTAGATCGAGTTGTTGAAGTGATTAAAAATAGCTTGATGAAGTATTTAAACAAATCTTCGATAACCCCAAGCTAGACCCTAAAGCTAGATCGAGCCTCAAATATGGAAATTTTAGAATTTATGAAAGTATCAATAATGATATATGCAAACTTTAAAATTCAAAGTATTTGATAAATAATGATATGCAAACTTTGAAATTGTAAGTATTTAATAATTTAAAAAATAAATAAATTTAATTACTAATTACATTTGAATAGGTAATTAACAATGGAATGGATTAATTTCTCATTACATTTCTAGCATTTTAGTGTATAGTTTTGAAATTTTATTCTATCCCACTTACAATTGAAATGTAATGTTCTTATATTTATAATTTGATAACTTAAAATTTAGTTTCTAATATGATTTAAATTTTCAATGTTATAATTTAAATAATAAATTTATTATAAATATAATTTAAATAATAAATTGATTACACATAAGAAAATTATCAATTTGATCTTAATAAATATTATAATTTTTTATATGAAAAAGTGTAACTCAAAAATGTGAATTTGACGCTGCTGGAAATGTATATTTTATAAAATTCATTGAAAAGTTAATAAAAATGATTCCCTAGGTCGTAATCATATCTATTAAAATCAAACATATATATATATATATATATATATATATATATATATATATATATTCAAAAAAAAAATGACTGCAGCAATAATGAACGGAGTTGTAATAGTTGTAAGTTATAATTAATATGGTTGTAATGGATGCAATGGTATCTATGCAAATGTGTACTCAAATTAGTCTTTAATTTGCACAAATGCTAAGTATATATAAATAATTTACTCCCCGGCTCATGTTTACAATAATAAAAACATAAGGAAATCATAAATTTTAAAAATATTGTTTAACTAATTTTAATTTGAGTAATCTAGATTTAAATCATCTAATTTTAAATAATTTAAATTTGAATGTGCGTATGAAATTAATTTTAAAATAATAATATTATAAAATATAATATAATGTGTTGTTTATTTATTTATTTATTATATATTTGATTTATTTTTATTGAAAATTGCTACATAAAAAGATAAAATGATTAAATATAAAAATCTGGTACATTTAAAATTAGAACAATAAATAAATAATATTTTTTAGAATTTCAAATTTAAAAAGCAAAACTAAAATTTATCAATATATTATTATAACTATTTTCTTTGTAAATTTTGGATATAATTAAGGAAAATTAGAGTTTGGAATATATTTGAATATTTATAAAAATTATTTTTGTGGAATAACAATTTTTATAATTCCTTTATAAATTTTGGTTATAATTAAGAAAAATTAGAGTTTGGAACATATTTGAATCTTTATAAAAATTATTTTTCTGCAATAAATAAATTTTATAATTTGTTTAAGACAAGTATTGAGGGGATTTTGTTTTTATTTTTAAAGATAATTATGATAGGTGGTATTTTTTTAACCACTTTAAGCGTTCGATAGATCCACCTATTTGAAATTTGAATTTCAAACACTCTATCTTTTGAGGTTTTCAATCACTAGATTGAGTTGTTGAGGGTCAAAAAAGCATAGTTTATTTCTTCTTCTACATATTTCTATGCAAGACCATTTTGTACCCTAGCTGACTCCAAGAAAAATTTGTCCTTAAGTGGTAGAGTTGATCATGTTGGATTACTGAAGGAAACCTCTATCCAACGACATATGAGTTTTGACATTTTTGAATTCATGTGGAATAATAAATCAAATAATATAATGAACCCAATCAATACCATTCTCTTTTTTACTAATCCACTCTTTGAAAAGTGCTCTAGATTTTTCAATTTCTTTAAATAGTTGTAAGAAGAAAACTTAAGTGAACCTCTAAAAATGCAATTTGAAATATTACTTAGCCACATTTGGAAAAAATAATAACAATGGAGTTGTCTGTTTTCTTTCTCTTTCTCTCTCTCTCTCTCTCTCTCTCCCACACACACACATATATATATACATTTTTAAGAGACTATGGTATGCTATGTGGACTTCTTAATACCTCTTAACTTTTGCTATAAATTTATGAAATATTATTTTACAATTTATTGGAAAATTAAGAGATTATATGACACTTAATTTTTTGTAAAAAAATATCATTAGGACAACAATATAATTCTCCATATTATTTTTATGGAATCAAATTTAAATATTATTTGAATTTTGAAGTTTTATAATTCACTGAAAACAAGGCCCAAAATGAAACTCATCTTTTGAGGGTTTAAATTCTATAAAACAAGGCCAAAAATGTAACTCATCTTCACATTCTTAACAACATACAATATTTTATGAGTTAGCTACTAATAATAACATTTGTGGATAACAGTTTAGTAATGGTATCTCTATTACTATTTGGTGATACATTTTCCAACTATTTAAGATATATGCAGCTTGTATAACATTGAATACATTACCAAAATATATAATTGTTAGTAATTTATTGCCAATTTACTATTTTATTTCACAGCTGAGCTTATATTATCTGCACAAATATATGTACCTTTCTTATTTATATCCCCTAGAAAATACTATATATGATAGTATAATAATTTTCCCAATATACAGTATATAAAATATATATATGACAACTTATGAAGCAATGAATACCTTAATGGTTTTTGGGAAAAGGTTGAATACCCTTATTAGTATATATTATTATTGTTTACCTCCACAGTTCAGGGTGCACGCACTTTATACTTCCACGCACGGGATGGGAGATGTACGGAAAATGTTTATATCCCCATGCACACGAGAGGAGCATGAGATGTAGGAGAAATGTTTCCCCACATCCCCTTTGGGCGTTGTGAGGAGACACATGGGAAAATTTCCCAGGGATGGGGATGTGTATCTAGAAGGGGTGCTTCTCTGTGCACTTCTCGAAGAGAGATGCCCAAAAGCAACATTTTTTTATGGGGGCTTAAGCACACGGGATTCGAAGGGAAATTTTTATGTGGGGAAGTATATGTTAGTGATAGCCAAATTTTTGCTGTAAGACTTTCATGACAATATTTAAATTGGCATTAAGTAAATACAGCATCCTTTATCTTTCATTTTCCATCTTTTTAATTTAAATTCCCAGAATTTTCAAAAATGACTCGGGGTTTTGTGACTTCATTGGTTTCTTTTGGCAGTAGGATTTTAGATCTCACTGGAATCCATGGCAGAATTAATAAACAATACAACATCTCAATTGAATTTTGTCCTTTTAGGAGCTTCAATTCATTTAATCAAGAGAACCAGCTCTCTATGTACCTTGATGTTGCATTGCGTGGTTTTGATTACTAGGCTCTACCCTACTAAAAATATACCCATCAACGAAATAAAATCTTGACTTGAAATGAAAACTATGATTTTTCTATTGTTTTAATGTTTAGACGGTTATATTGATGATGAATATGCAATATATGCGATTTTGATAATATGGAAGTATTTGCATTTAACTGTTTTTTTATGCTAAAAACTTATCTGAGCCTATTTGATGATTTATTTCAATTTTAGAATCTTATTGCATTTAATTTTATTTTGGTTATGGACCTTTTTGGTATAGAATTACGAACTTTTTCTTGTTTATGTACTAAATAGTTTTACTTCCTAGATGCACATGAATACATATCTTTTCCTTTTGAAGTTTGAATATTTTGGAGTGTTTTTGATCAATTGATTTTGAGTTCCAATATCTACTATAGTCATTACTTTTATTCAATTAGATTACAAATTGCAGATATTTGAATTCAATTTCAATCAATTTACATTCTAAAATGATGAATGATCAATTTAATTTTTAAATCAATATAAATTCTAAAATAATGAATATGGATCAATATATTCTTTATTGATACTGCCAATATATAAATGAATATGAGCATGAATGATATTTAAATCAATGTAAATAATAAATATAGTATGAATAAGTGCATTTCATAATTCATTATATGATAAATATATTCGTGCTTTCATTATTAGTTACAAAATTGTACTCCCATCTGCGTGGTGTCTCACATACATTAAAGTTTTGGTGGATCATTGAGTATTAGTTGTGAGTATTAGTAACCTAGTAACTATGAGTCATAGTTTCACTGTTAACACTGGAGAACACATTCTCACCGATTCTCGATTTCTTGAATCCGGCGGAATCCTCATCGGATTCGTGTCTGCTTACATTACTGGGTTTGACTTGCTTTAAGATAGCAGGAGACAATTGATGGATGATTTAAATGAGTCCGGAATGGTATTTTGTGCCCACAGTTACCATATTTGAAGAGTACCTCATGATATGGAAAGAAGGTGGGTCGGGTGCATGGTAGTGCTCACTGAATAACTGCCTGGGGAAAGTTACAGGTGCGATTGGTATGGTAGTGCTCATGACTCACGGGCCATGGGTCCATACGTTCTGATGACAGACCGCTATGCGCTATCGTCGTTTGTTAAACAACAGCGAAATGTCTTATGATGTATTAAAACGTTGCCACCTGCCATATGATGGAACCCACTTTTGTTGATCAAACCTAATGATTAATGACGCAATTAATGATACTATCACGTAAAATACTTGGAGTATCAACTTGGATCATAAATCATTATTAATCATTTAGTATAGATCAATAATTATTAATACACTCACCCCCATACTTATTATTCGTTGATAATGGAATCCATGGCTATTAGGCTATTATTCAATATCTGCCATGAATATCAACATCCACTTAAGTGAGTTCCCAATTATAAAGGACATATCTACTGGCGGGCTTTCGATAAAAAGAAAAAATCATTTGGGTGTTTGCTACCATAGCGTTCGCCTCATTTCATCCTTCTTGTACAATGATAATTTTCTTCATTAACTGATTATGTATTATTAACATCTTTCCTACCAAATAAATCACTATCATTTCATTATTACGTCAATATAATTTTAACATGCATTTTTGCAAAAAATTCCAATTGGCACATCGAAGAAAAAACCTCTTACCTGGGAAACATTTCCCTTGATAACTTCGGTTAACGACTTTCCCTCGTGGGACGGTGTCACGTTGGCCATGACAGAAATCATGGCTGTATCTACATGCTGTCATGACTGCCTCATTATTATTGCAAACATAGGGATTTGAACCATAATTTTTACAATGAAATGGCATTGGCATCCCCTCTTTTCTAGAAATGAGTATTTTCTCTTCATTTCATCTTGTCCCTTCTCATGAATATATGAATAAACACGTTGCATAAAAAATTTGAAAAACTCCGACACATGTGATATCATGAAAATTGATGGAGCACTAGTAACCACCAAGATATATACGTGGTTTCAAAAAGTGTATATAGCAAGAGTAGCAGTAGGCTGAGCACAGGCACGACACACGAACGGTGAAAGAACATAAATTATCTTGGTTACATTTCTCCTTTAATAAAATTAATTAAGTTAAAGATGTTTACAATCCAAGGTATGAGGTCCATGTGTTTTCCTTGTAAAAGAGACCAATATCAGAACTTACAGAGAAGATTACTTTTCTTTAGGGTTTTTCACCGGAAAGGTTAATTATGGACTCTTATTTTATTCTTCACCATTTTTGGTGTGAGGTTACGCGGTTGATAGGTGAGTTGGCACAATAGTTTGTCTGAATGGTGAACATATTCTCCCTTATAAAATAAATTTAATAATTGGTTGTGGTAAAAAAATTAAACTGGTGTATTAAAAAAAAATTAAATGGGTTGTGGTAAACAAAATATTCGGATTATCACTTAAAAATACACAAACATCTAGTTAAAAAACAAAGATTTAAAAAAAAATATGTTTGGTTTTCGACTAAGTAGATAAATCCTTGTAGTGGTCCCGGTAGGGCTTTTATTGTCGGATTTGTAACGAAAATGACAAATTTTCTTTATTCGAAGTTATTTTAAACCAAACGAAGACATTAACTGACGATACTGCTTAAAAAACGTTCTAGGGGCAGACCTCGAGTCGAGTCGTGCTCCTTGGTTTTGGCTCGTGGGGTTCGAATGTGGTAGCGGATGACATGAGTATTTGATTATAGGAGCTATACGGGGAAGCTCGTTAGTCCCATGGTACCATAGCTGCGGCGATCTCACATGTTGGTTTGAGGTCACATTTGGAAGAGTTGCGGCCTGAGAACGTGGAAGAATATTTTCATTTGCATTTGCATTCATAGTTGGCCCCGTGCATAGGTGAGGGGAGTGAAATAGTGACTTGGATCCTGACAGTCTTCAGGCTGGTACTATGACTCCTTCAGTAATGTTGTGGGACGGAGAAAGTGGGCCACGTTAAGCAGAAGAGTTCATGATCTTGGGTATTAAAGTTCATTCATCGATAGTTGTTTCTTGTTGAAATATATGATGCCATGTCGTTCAGAGTTCATTTCCTTGATAAATTACAAGAATGTTCATGAATCTGATTCAGCCTACTGTCACTGACTTCTACTAGATACAATAAGTTAAAACGGTCATAAAACTAGAACTTCCACGATGGCGTGGAAATTATTACCGCCATTAGGTAAAGCAGCCTATTAGTAAATAATTAATGAGAAAGATATGGCAAACATAGGCCATCTGCAGCTGCACCAATCTTCAACAATTTCATTCAAAGTCTTTCAGACTGAGGCCATTTCTTCAACTATCTGAATCCTCCACATTATTTACCGCAGCCTTGCCTACTGTATGGTCTTCTTATCCTTCCAAAATTAAAAATTCATACTTGCCAGCAACACCTTGCTTTGAAGATCACGAAATTTAATGTCATCGATTAACCAATCAATCCATATAGAGCGCATAATGTAGGCCATCATTAAATGGTGATTTTGTGTACTCCCTAGTCCTTCAAAAACAACAATGATCCACAAAATTTATAATTGGTTTGCAAAATCCATTGTTTCTTTTGGAAAAGTTCGATGTTTTGAATTGCCTTGATGTCAATGATCGAAACAATTTTCTTTAAATAAAGAATTTTACTAACAAAAATATTAGTGAAAAATATACTATATCAAGATCATGACGGGTTACAAACATATTGTGGGTGGGGTAAGAGTGATGATCATGGTTGAATTTATACATATATTGTTTCATATGATTCTGGGTGGTAATTCATATATAAACCTATCGCAGGATATATAATTTCTTAGATGTGCAACACCTTCTGCGATTGGGCATTATTTAAAGACATCTTTATTGTCGTCAATTTTTTTTGGTTGAGGAGACCTGGAATTTGGTTGAGTCAATTTTTTGTGAAGATCATTTGGAATTTTATATTTGAATTGTGTCTCAGAAATTAAGTTAATTTTCTTTTAATTATCTTTCAACATTTGTAGAAAAGTTTGATTTATTTATTTATTTTATTTATTATAAAACAAATAAGGAGAACGATAATGAATATAACAAAATGGAAGAAAAATGAATTACAATAAAAATTAAATTTGAAAACTAAATATATTGAAAATAATAATAATAATAATAATAAAACCTAAAATTACTATATGTTTTCACAAAAATAAGGGTCAAACATTTGATAAATAAAAAATAATAATAATTAAATAATCTTAAGAAAATCAAATGTATTTCTTCTAAATTTATGGATAATTAATAAATGAATCATTTTCAATGTAAACAATGGTAAATATTAACATTTTATGTTTGGATGTTTTGGGACATATTTTTGATTAAATTTGTATTATTGAAAATTTATTAAATTTATAATTTATTCATGAAATTTCTTTCTAAGTCTCCCCTGCAATTTCTAATTAAATCTACTTACACATTCAAAATCGATTTTATAGCATACCTATTATTTTCCTTGAATGATTCCAAAATTACTTGAAAAAAGATTCTATTCTAATAAACTCTAAAACTCTGACCAAGAAATATGTTTTCTATACTCATATGATTATTTGGTTTGTACGACCATTTACATCACTATGGGGTTTGCAACGGAAAATTCTGTGCTTAAATACCAAGTATGGTTTCGTTTATTGATTCTATTTCCTCACGCATTGCGATACCTCAGAGCTATGGTTACTTGCTTCTCTTAATTTCAGAGTTCTACAATGTTTAAATCTTTGACATTAATGCATAGTCTTTCAGACTGAATGATGGTGGTCTTCTCTGCCAGTCTCACTTGGGCAGGGGACTTACACTCAAATCTATCTATTTCAAACCTTCTCTGGGCTTGCATCATTCATTACATTACTGTTACTTCTTCTTTGTATTTACGCTCTGATAGCCTATCATCCTCTATGTTTTCTTCCATTATGACAGAATGTACCCAATCTCTATTCTGATCCATGACTATTGAACTTTTAATTTCATGAAATATGACATCTCTTGCTTGCAAAAAACCTTATGAGTCCAAAGATTAAATAACTTATATTCCTTGAACTCAGATGCATGTATCCAACAAAGATACATTTCAAGGCTTTGGATCTAACTACTCTATCACCCTTGGGTATATGGGCACATAGCTTTTGACCTAATATTTTTAAGTGATTCAACTATGACTTTGTGAATCCAAATAATGCCTCAAAGGGAGGTTTTGAAGCCTAGAAATTTAGTAGGACTATAACTATCTTTTGAAAGTGACACAATAACATTGTTAATAAACCTACTTGGCTCTTGATGAACCCTTACCTTGAAACTGTGCTCCTTGCCCTCCAGGGTTAGATTATTTCTGCTCACTTCCTCCATTCCTGGCAGGAGTGGGGCCTTGTGAAGCTGATGAATAATCCATGCGCTTGCGAGGGTCTGAATTCTCCCAACTTTTTATTATTCCCCTTGATGCAGGCGGAGAATTTTTATGCTTTTTCACTGTGGTTTTCATAGTTTAAACTCCTTTAAAAATACGAAGAGTCTGACTCTTTTGCATAAAGTATATCCAGAAGACCTAGGTATGAAATCATCCATGTGGAGAAACTAATATGCCTCCTGTTGTTCACATAGGTCACTGCTACTCTGTCCTGCAGTTCATGAATATCTCTTTCTTTTCCATTCTTAATAGGGAACTCTTCTCTCCTGCATTTTCCACTAATGCTGTCCATCTACAATCAACAACATGGAAAGCAGAGTCCATCAACTAGCACCTTTTCTCTCGGTAAGATGAGGTCTTGTGATTAAGGTAATGAAATCTCGATGCAGAGATCTTGGTGCTGAATCAGGTTCTGTGCTTCCTTTGCAGCATGTATAAATTTTCATGTCTAATCTGTACCAAACTCCCCAGCACTCCTAATTACCGTGGCTCCCATCGCTATCCTTTATGACACAATTAGTCTTAAGGGTGAACTTGCATGTCACGATAGGTAATCATTGAGACACAGATCAATTTCTTAATTGAGCACAGCCTGGCCTGCATTTTAGAAATGGCTAATTTACACTGATGTTTTACCGAATGTCTTTATGTCTTTGAGTCTCATATCCACTATCATCTTTAAATAGTGCCAGACTACATGAAGTTCTTTGAGACATTCCAAACCCAGGTCCTTCTGCATGCATGTGAGGGATTGCATGAGTGGAGGCATGCCTGCTGCATGTCGTCCTGTCTCCCCTTTGGGCAGAAAGAGCACAATCATTTGTAAATGGTCGAAGTTCGTGGCCTCAGATCCTCATCTTCCTCAATGAAGTAACTTCTTTGTTCTTTCTGTTGTTTTGACACCTTAGCAGTGCACACTCTTAAACACTGCTGAATTTGTTGACCCGAAGGTTTCTGATAAAAACATTTCTTGCTAGGAAAATTATTGGTAGACATACCTTTAAGTATTACTTAAAATGTGTTGGCTCACTGCCTCTCTACTGCTGCTTTGTGGTTGTTGTTGTTGTTGTGGGCCCCTTCCGTCTATCTTTGTCTCCCTGTGCAACGCAGACGAGGTCATTTTGCTACGCGATTTCAATTTTGTGTTGACTCCTTCCTTTGCAGTAACAGAATCCTTATCGACTCTTCAAACAGAAGTTTCTCCTTGTGACTATAACATACGGTATTCATCGTGTCATTTCCGTTCTGGCATTAGTCATGGCCCAGGATCGAATCGGCTTTCTCTGGAGTATCTCCCAATCGGCTCATCGGGTCTTTGACCCTGCAATGAATGCGGCGGCGGACTCATTTCTCCTCCATCTGCTTCATAATGACTTGCACTTTGATGTATTGCCAGTTTGTATTATTTTAGTAAAACAGTTTTAAATATAGTCAAATTTGATGGGTAGCCGTTTTGGGTCTCTAATATCAGGGATGTCTTTGTCCTTGACGGACATCCCCCAGATGACTTTAGCACTGTCTCCCATTTATCTGATCTTGTTCTGTCCCAGGCTGAATCCTGATATACTGACTCACTTCTGTCTTTCGTCAGGAACACGCATTTGCTTTCAAGTAAATTTATCTTGAATTTCGGTTGGAGAATTTGGTCATGAGTTTTCAGACTGGTGGAAATACGATTCTATATTTATTCATATTGGACTGATAAAATTCACAGTCATAAATTGAATAATTCTACCCATTGAATAATTAGGGACACTAAAAAAAAACCTGCATGCCGGATGTTGACCACAACAATCCATTCTGCCTCCTAGGACAGATAAAGCTTTCTAACATGCCTGCAGGGCAGGTCCGATCTACGCAGAGCAGTGGAGCTTATTTTTCACCCATGGAAAGTCCAGGCCCTGCGCCGCAAAGCTGAATTGAACTTCAATCGCCTGCAAGACAGTGGAGTACGCGCCACCGAACCGTCGGGGGAACCAATGCGCCTACCGTTGGAGTCGATGCCTTATGAAACTGCGGTCCCGAAACTTCAATCTGGCCACCGGGCGGAGTCGATCTGCGCCGCAAGGCAAATCAAGAACTTCAGTAAACACCGGAACAAATCGATCCAGCGCCTGAAAGGCCAGAGGGGAACTTCAGTAAACCTGCGGGCCAATCCGGTCTACAACGCCACGGCAGTGCAGACACCGTCATACCCCGAACGAGTCAAATCCTGCGCTTTCACGAGAAAATCGGGGAACTTCAATACGCCGCAGGGCAAGTCGATCAGGGGCACCGGGCAAATCAGGCACTGATGTTTCAGGCAGGGGCGATGCGCAAAAAATTGCGGTTCCCAAAGAAAGAGGCTGGCAACTTCTTTGATGCGAAAAATCCGGCAGCCCAAATCCGTCTTTGTGCAGTCCCAACCACAGCGCTGACTTTCGTCGCCGCTGGCGTAGCCGCGTGTTACGGCCTTGTTGGCGCTATCTCAAACCAGCGCCAATGAGCGTTATTCGTAGCGCACTAATCCTTTCTCACTAAATGATGGGTCGCCCGAGACACCGTCATTTGGGTCATTCTTTAGGTCCACGAATCTCGAAAACTTATGGCTCTGTTTACCCTAGGTTACAACGTCGGTACGATAAAAAAAATTAAGGCTTTGTCCCTACTACGCCGATACAAGATAAAAACCGTACTTGAATTCAAAAAGAAGGAGTTGACTCACAATTAGTCTGCACCACAGGCGCACCTCAAAGCAGAGATAACACCTCTGATTTTACTCTACATTCATGAATGAGGCATTCATCATTAGTACATCACTAGAATTAAGTTGCAAAACAACTCCAATTGAACTAATCCTAAACTAAGGAGATCGTTACCAACTTGTGTAACCATTTCTCCATTAATATAAAATAATGACTGGTATTTTCAACAACTTTGACAAATCAATGGTGGGAACTTTATTACTGTGGGTAATGAGAAAAGCACTAGTGTTGAAAAGACTATTCTAGCTAAATCTCTAAAGCACATATATACTTTGACGAATCAATGGTGCAGGAACTATTAATGTGGGTAATGACAAAAGCATAAGGTTAAAATTTGCACATCGATGCGTTGCTGATAAGTTTAATGACTTTGACAATTATTTAAACAGAAAAACTCAGGATTTATTGGAAATTTTGGTTGTGTTAGTTCGAAGGATCTTATTATGACCAACAGTACCTCAACATTACCTTAACAATACATAACCCAATATGCACAACTGATGACGCATTATGTGCGGACATAAATGGGCAAACTCAGCTCATTAAAATTAGACTTACACTTTATGGTTTTAAAATTTATTTATTTTATATAAAATTTTCTTTTGTAGAAAATTATATCAAACTATTTTTCATCTGTAAAATTAGAATTGGTTAATCTTTGACAAAAGATATTTTTATCCATTTTATATAGTTTATAGATCATAAAAGTCAAATTCTGAAAATAAATAATTCACTCTATAAGTAAAAATAATTCTAAAAACATTAATTTTTAATTCGTTTTCAATTTTCACCGTTTTGAAAATAATTCCTCTAGAAATATTATTTTAATTTGATTTCCAAAGTTTTCATGGTTGGGAAACCTCCCGAAATAGTTGTAGCCTTTAAAGGAAAAAAAGAAAAGAGACAATAATTCTTATCCGCCTAAGAATGTTCCCACAACGCGATGAGCGTGAACAAGGACGGATAACGAGGAAATATACGTCATCTTATATTTGAAAACAGATTTAGGTTTCCTCATTTCAAATCCTTGACATTTTGTTCATTTTTTATCTGGAGGTTTTATTTACTGAGGCTTTTCTTTTACCAGGCGTCTACTGTTGAATCTCAGGAACTTACTGATTTGGAGGATTTTGTTCATTTTTAAAGGTCATTTGTTCCTGAATTGATGAGATAATTTTAGTTAAAATTCCTGATGACAAGTTATTTGGGTTAAATTCTGTAGTTGGACAATGTCTGTGGTGTTATTAGTGAAACAATGACCGGATTTGGTGGTGCATTCACATTTGTATACATGTTGGATTAAAATAATCCTGTTCATTGCATATGATTTAATAGTAGAAAATTAGAAGATCCATACGATATTATTATATATTGACAATGGTGTCGTTTTAATAGAGCATTCACATTTAATTATGTATATTTGGATTAAAATAATCTATATTAAAAATATAGTTTAATATTATAAATTGAGTATTTGGGGGAAAGGTTATCATCTTCTTATAGATGTTTTTGTTATATTAAAATGAAAAATATATTCAATATATGAATTAAGAGGATCTATGACTTTTAAAAAATCATTTTTTTATCATTTTAAAAGAGGTTTGTATTTTGAGAAAGTTTTGATGCCTTAGATGTTTATATGATTTGGAGTGATAGCATGGAACTGGTTATTCTTTTTGAATATTCAGGATGAGTTTAAAACAAAAAATACTAGATCGGTTATTGTAAAATGATTAAAAATGAAAAACTTGATGAAGTGTTTAAACAAATTTTGATAGCCACAATACACAGACTGTGCTTCTTTCAGCCTCAAATGTCTGGAAGTTTTAGATTTATAAGTGTATTAGTATTTAGATTTTAATTGTAAGTATTTGATAAATATTAGTACTATGACTTTAAAAAAATTTCTTAAATGTTGATATGATTTTAAAAAAATAAAATAAATTTAATTACATATATTCATCAAATAGATGTAATTATGATGATGTAGATTATTTACATTACATTTCTAACATTTTTGATGTATGGTTTAAAAATTGATTTTATCTCACTTGATTGAAATTTGTAATGACTACATTATAATTTGTGGTTTAAAAATAGTGTTTTATGATTTAAATTTTCAATGTTATAATTTAAATAATAGGTATGATTACACATATAATTTTAAATGATAAAATTTATTGTATAAGAGAAAATTATTAATTTTGATTTTAATACATTGTCATAATCTTTTTTGTAGTAATTATTGATTTAAAGTATGAATTTTTATGATGTGAAATATATTTATAAATTCATAGAGTTAATAAATGATAGTTACTATATTAAATCTGTCTATTATTAAGACTTATATATATATATATATATATATATCACTTATGGGGAAAAATGGGTGCAATAATAATTAACAATTAATATGATTGTAAAAAGTTGTAAGTTAATTAAAATGGATTGTAATGGATCTGATAATTGTCGCGGAAATGTGTACTCAATTAGTGCTTTAATTTTTTGATATAAAGTACTATATAAATAATTTTACAGAGATAAATAATTTGCTCTACGTAACTCATGTTTACAATAGTAAGTATAGGAAATCATAAATTTTAAAAATATCGTTTGATTGAGCTTGAATTTGAGTAATCTAGATTTAAATCATCTAATTTTAAATAATTTTGAGATTTGAATGTATTATTAATTTTAATAAACTAATATTATAAAATATAATATAATTGATTGTTTATTTATTATATCATTGTTTAATTTGTTGAAAATTGCTAATAAAAAATATAAAATGATTAAATAAGTAATTAACATTTAAAATTAGAATAATAAATAAATATACTTTTAATAATTTCTAAAATCAGAAAAAGGTTTAACTAAAATTTGTCTATATTATTATAACTATTTACTTTTCCTTGATTTTAGATATAATTAAGAAAATTAAGAGTTTTAAGATATATTCGAATATTTCTTAAAAATTATTTTTGTGGAATAAATGAATTTTTATAATTAGATTGTAATTTTTAGTATAATTTAAGGAAAATTAGGTTTTTGGAATATGTTTGAATATTTATAAAAAATTGGCTAAAAATTCGTTTAAGGCAAGTATTGGGGGAATTTTTTTTTTTTTTTAAAAAGATAATTATGATATGTGGTCTTTGTTTAACCACTTTAAGCATTGATGGGTCCACCTATTTGTAAATTTGAATTTCAAACACTCTATCTTTTGAGGTTTTCAATCACTAGATTGAGTTGTTGAGGAGCCAAAAAAGCATAGTTTTGTTTCTTCTACTTTTTACATATTTCTATACGAACTCGTGCTACCTAGATGACTCCCGAAAAAAAATTGTCCTTAAGTGGTAAGGTTGATTATGTTGGATTACGGAAGGAAAGCGTCGCTCAACGACATCTGATTTTGACATTTTTGAATTCATGTGGAATAATAAATCAATATAAAATATGAATGAATACAGCTTATATTGTTTACTAATCATATTAAAGGTATATTGTTTTGATTTATTAAGGGTGAAAAAAATTAAGTAGAACCCATGTGTGTGTCCAAAATGCGGCATATGGTTTGGCATTTGAGACTTCATGTGGAATAACAAATCAATAACATAAATGCAAATAATCAAAAATTCCATGCCATTTCTCTTATTTTACTAATCCTCTTTAAAGAATTACTAAGATTTTCAATTTATTTAAATGGGATTGTAAAAAAACTTGGTAGACACTCTAAATGCAATTGAAATATTACTTGGCAGTTTGGAAAAATAAAAAAAATGGATTATCTCCATTTTCTTTCTCTCTCTCTCTCTCTCTCTCTCTCTCTCTCACACACACACACACACATATATATATACATATATGAATGAGTATATGGACTACTAATACTTACCTCTTAACTTTTTATGAAATTTTTAAGAATATATATTTCATTTAATACGGAAAATTGAAGTTATATAGGCACTTAATTTTTATAAAAAAATATCATTAGGACAACAATATAATTGCACATATTTTTTACTCTGAATCAAAATTCTGATAACCATTTTGAATTTTTGAGGGTTTTTAATTCACAAAAAATAAGGCCAAAAAATGTAACTCATCTTCATATACATTCACCAATGTTTTCCTTATGGTACCTTGGAATTTGGCTACTAATAGCTAACATTTGTGGATATGGTTATTAATGTTTCTCTATTATAATTTGGTGATACATTTTACGAACTATTTGAATGTCTGTCTTAAAACATGGCATTGAATACATTTTAAAATGCTGCTAATTGTTGTTATTTATTTCTTAATTTACCTCTTTTATTCATGGCTAAGAATATATTTCTACAAATATATATGTATTTTTATACATTTTCCACACCTCCACTAGAAAATACTATCTCATAGTAAATTGTAATAAAATTTTCCCAATATTTGGTGATATATGTGAAATATATATGACAGCTTATGAAAAATGAGTAACAATGGTTTTTTGTTTTTTGGGAGAAAAGGTTTGAATACATATTGGCTCTTTCGGTGTTAATAGTGTTTCAGGTCTGCTCGGGATGGGGTGCACGCACTTTGCTTGCACTTTGGGATGGGATGTAAGGAGGGGCACTTTCTCTCCCTTTTTGAAGACATGGGGATGTGCAGGAAAACACACACATCACTGGGTATGGGGAGACAAATGGGAAAATTTCCCCGGGATGGGGACATGTATCCTAAGAGGGGGTGCTTCTATTTTTTCAAGAGGCGATGCCCTAAAGCAACACTTTTTGATGGGAGACACCAAAAGCATATGCTGATTAGGAAATTTTATGCGGGGAAGTATAATATTCAAGGTGGTGGCCAATTTTGCTATGCATTTCCTTAGTGATATTAATTCTTAAAGTAAATTTAACATTATCCTTTCTATTTCATTTTCATCTTTTTTAATTAATTTGTACCATGAAAATGACTCGAGTCTGTTTAGAGACTTCATTGGATTTCATACGGAGAAAAGTAGGATTTTAGATCTCGCCATAAATCCGGCCAGAATTAAACAATGGTAACATCTCAATTGAATTTCCCATGTGTACTGTTTCTCTGGAACTAGTATTTAATCAAGAGAACCATTTCTCTGTAGCACTTGCTGATGTTGGTGGCATTGGTTGTCGAATTCCTGGAAAGCCTACCCTGCTAAAATATACCCATCATAAAAATGAAATCTTTCCTTTGAAATGACCGCTATGATTTTTTTAAATGTTTTAATGTTTGAGCAGTTATATTGATGATGGAAAATGCAATATATAAATGATTTTGATAAATATGGGGGTATTTGTTGTAGCATGTTTTTATGCTAAAAAGCATGTGAAACATTTCTGATAGTGTATTTTCAGATTTTGAATGTATTGCATTTTAGGTATATTTTGGTTATGGACCCTTACACATTATATAAGTAAGAACTTTTGCTTGTTGTAGCAAAATAGTTTTCACTTCCTATAGATGCACATGAATACATATATTTTTCTTTAATTTACAGACTATTTAGATGTTTTGATTAATTGATTTTGGGTTAATATTTTAGTCTATTCTGTAGTACTAATTAGATTAAAATGATGGATATTTGATTTAAATTTTAAATCAATTTACATTCCTAAAATGATGAATGATAGATTTAATTTTTTAAATCAATATTAAAAGTATAAATAATGAATATGGATAAACCATATTCTTTATTAAATCTCTTGATATATAAATGAATAATAGGTATAGACCATTTATTTAAAATCAATATAAATAATAAATGTAAAGATGAATAGTGCATTTCATAATTCAATTATGTATAGATAAATATAATTGTTCTTTCATTATTATTAGATACCCTAAGGTACTCCCACATCCCGTGGAGGCGTCTCCCTTGTCCCAAGGACGGTGGATCATTGGGTATTGATTGGTGGTAACCAACCTTCTCGAATATTAGTTGTGCCATTCAACACTAACGGGAGCGTTGCCACCGATTTACCGGTTTCTGGTCCAGCAGGAATCCGCTATCGGATTGCGTGTCAACACTTTGTCTATCGGGCCAACTATCCAACACCAGTGCGCCAGTGGATGATTTCAATAGGTTCCATGAATAGATGGTGTTTCTAGCCAACACCAAATTTTCTTATTTGATGCCATAAACGCTGGGAAGAAGGTGGGTCCGATTGGTATGGTGGTGCTCATCAATAACTACCCATGGAGGGTGGAGGTGCGATTGGCTCGCGTTAACCATATGACTCCCATTATGGGTGCAGTTTGCAGTAATGGACTGCCGGACTAATCAGCAACACACTTATCTTATGGGGCATAGGTTTTAATATTGGTGGAGCGCGCAGGTTTATTGTTGGATTTAAATTGTTTAAATTTAAATTGTTTATTAGTATTAATAATTTATAGTTGGAAAATGATGTAATTAATTTATGGAGTTGTCAATATATAGACATAACAAAATAATCGGACTATAGTAATTAGGTATAGTTGGTGTTTTAACGGATGAAGTATTTGAATTTCATTTTTATGGTGTGTGGATTGACTTTCATTAAAAACCCACATATTTTAAAAATAGTGAGGGTAATCACTATAACTTAGATTTTCAAAAAAATGTGAATCATTTTGTCCATGTTAACCCCTCGATTGTTGACTTAGAACATCTTGTCAATGAGTGGATTAATAAACTTGTAGTTGGTCTGAACTCAGTTCCACTTTGTATTTTCTAGTATTTTAATATGTGTATTTTGGGATGTGTATGCACATATTCTCCAAAGGTATTGTTTTCTTCAACATGGGAATGGCCTTGATTTTATTTGACTCGTGTGGCAGTCTCCGTGAAGGCATTGGCCACTTGTATCTCCCGTCTCCGTCTTGCTCTAACGTCCACATGAAGCGTTTGATTGAAGAGAACAAGTTGGGAAAGCAAGACGCCTCTTTGATTTCCTCCTACCCACACGCAGAGTTCCATGAGATGAAGACTCACCCCCAACACGGCAGGGTGGTGAAACCGGTTGGGGAAAACGGGGAGGGGGAAGCGTGGAATGATCATGTCATCGGGGAGCACTCTGTCAGCAATATGGATAGATTGAATATGGCAGTCTGAAAGCCATCCTTCCCGGAATGCAGAAAAATCGATTGAATGAAAAGTCATTGGATGAGCAGGGAAATTAGCTGGGAGTCACTCACAGAAAACGGTTTAGTGCATTTTTTAATTCGATGTCCGAATTTGTGCAAGTGAAATCCCTTCCGACCCTCCCCATTGACAACTGCTTCATGAATCTCCAGCTTAAAAATGGTAAACAAGTAAAATAGGAATCTAATAATTGCCCTTAGGTGCAGAAAGCTTCCCTGAAAAGCTCATATTATCTGGTCAGTTAAGATTGGTCTTTTGTACAAGGGAAAACACTGGACTCCTTAGATCAAATTACCCAAAAATTCTTCAACTGGGATTGGAGACTTTATTAAAGGAGAAATATGAATGATATAAAATTTCACTGCCAGGTACAAACAGCTGCTTGGAAATTTTGAAGAGGCAATCTTGCTTTATGGTATATGAAATGTAGTTTTTATAAATCCTGACCTTTCACTATGTTATGATGAATAGTACCTCAAACAATTTTCTTGAATCATATAACAATTTCAAAATTTTTGTCTTTAGGTTATGCTTGTTCATATGGCCACGATGAGAAAGGACAAAGAATGACAGCCAATATAATTTTGAAGGGGATGCAGTGGCCTGTTGTAAAAATTATAGTTCAAATCCATGAGGTTAGATAAATACGCTTGCCATAACATGTGAGCATATAGATATCCAAGGATACCTTTTCATGACCAACATGACACACTAGGTCTGCCCAGGGTGTTGCATCAACCAAGATTACTCAAGGACATGGTTTCTATGTACAGAGTTGTTCTTTTTAGTTGTACCAGTTGACTCTTGTTTACAAAATGTCATGTTAAAAATATAATGACATGGATCACTGTGACTCAGAGATAAGTTATAACAGTGTGAAAATATATTTGTTAACATATGTGTCGTCTAATGAAAGGAGAGTATAGTTATAAGAAGGATGAAATGAGTGTGAACTTTTGGTATAGAGCACCAAAATGGTTTTCTTTGCTCAAAGCCCAATGATGGAGATGTCCCGCCCCACTAAGTTGGGTCTGATGAAGTGGATCATTGGAAGCATGTGATGACTGTAGATAACCTAATAGCCACATGGATTCAGTGACCTTTTAATTAAGTATGGGAGTGAGTGTATTAAGAATGAGATGATCCTAGCTATTTAAATTTGACAGCGGTCATTAGTCTGTAGAAGTTGATGATCTATGTATTTTGAAATTGATACTGTCGATTATTTACACTCGTCGTGTTTGATGCAACAAAGTGGGGTTAGTTCCATGGTGGTATGCATATTATCATAAGTTGTTTCGCTATAGTTGGGAAATGACTCAACCTTGGTAGCCTTCAGGGGTGGAATAACCATTTGGAGAAGTTAATACTTTCTTTTAGTTGTTGATACATTGGCTTTGGCATTGGGCACTAGGTATCTTTATTATTCTGCATTTACGGTACAACAGCCGTATACAAAAATAACGTGGCAAATAAACCCAGATATGGCAGAGGAAATCACAGGTGCAATGTTATACTGGCAGCTGTTTAACTGTCTTGTGCGACATGGCTCGAAAATGTGATTAGTTGACGATAATCAAGGAAAATATCGAAAATGTTTCTATGATTTGTAGGTTAATTATGAATTATTGTTCTAATGTGGAAATCCTGCTACGTTAGCCTTTCTCCAATAAATTCTTGATGGGAAAAGTTTCATTCTTTCCATAAAATTTGGTTGGTATTGAAAGATTTGTAAGTTAGAAAAACTCTTAAGTTACATTTCTCTTTTTGGTTTGAAATATGGATGAAATATCACGTGGCAATTTTATGCAATTATGGATGTGGGTTAAAGGTTATTTGAATTTTCTCCATGCAAATTAGGAGACAAACAATGTTGTGGAATCATATCAACACCTTCTTACAGACAAAAATTCTCGATGAATGAAGAAATTTTCTAAATAAAGGATTGAAGGATAATTTGGTATATTATTTTAACAAAAAATGTTTGAACACAATTGTCGGTTAAAAATTCTAAAAAGGAGGATTTTAAGTAATTACGAAGAAGCGAGTTGGAGACATCAATGGAAAAGCAAAAGAATACGAGATAGTGATTACGGCCCTCATTATAAATGCCAGCATTCTTTTTGGTGAAGTCAATCTAGAGTTAATAAGCAATATCTTGTCAACGTCGCCATTACAGAACACAACAACTTGTAACGAATTGTAGATGCAATGGTAGCAACATATGCAGCTTTATGCCATAAAGGTGGGTTGGTTGTCTATACGGTTCAATAGCTTCAAATGGTACAAAATGTGGCTCCATTACAGTCATATGAGGGAAATACGAATCATATGCCAAAGGTAAACAAGCGCATGGGATAGTCACAAGCGTGTTGGTGTAATGTTGAAGAAAATTGAGATGGCCAAGGAGGAGTTGTTGGCTACTTGAAGGGCACGGTTGAAGCAGGTCTTACTAGTTTGACCAAGATTGAGCAGTTGATTTTAGTTAAAGAGCTGTTTTGGATATTTATTAACAATCTTCATATTATCGGTTATTAAAATTCAAGTATGGATTAGGTCTTTTTAGGTTATGTTTGAAGAGGAAGAAGGACTCCTATTTTAAAAGAAGAAAAAACAAGAAAGGCAACACAATACAAAGAGATTAAGAAATTGACTTGGGCCTTGTGGGTGAAGATAGATCGTTTTGATTTGAAAACTCGCTCGGCGAAATTAAGCCCCCATGTCACTTGATGAATGTTTTCCCGTTTCTTGTGCGCGATTTTGTTTTCAATTTGTTATTAATATTTATTCATGTATTAATTTGTATTATTTGATATGTTATGTTTTGTTGACTATGTCCATGTATGTTTGATAGGTGGTAATGATATGGTTGGAGATTTCTCTCTGTTAATTTGATGGAATTTTCATTGGTGATTAATAACCATACGTTGCATCTGTTCTTTTAGCCATTGGTGGTGTTTTGTAAGTCATGGAAGATAGCTTTCAAGTGGTTTTTCGCACTATGATTGCATAGCCAACAGCTGATTAGCGCAAACAATAAATTATATAAGTCAGATAAAAACAATGAAAATGCCTGTAAAATTATTAGAGGAACTACAATGAAATTGTAACCAAACACGTAAAACGCAAATTTACAGTTTTATAACTAACAAAAAAACACGATTATATATTACAACATCAAATATAATGCCTTTACTATCGCAAGTTGTAGCAACGGTGAGCAGTCATTAGAAGCAACTAAAACTGATATTGAAGCAGGTGACAGGTATCTTAGAACAGGTGAGCAGTTATTGACAGCTGTGCGACTGATTTACGCAAGTTGCATATTGGTGTCTGAACAATACGATACCTAATTATATGAATAAAAAAGTAGAGTAACAACAAAATTATTAGAGGAAGCGTAATGAAAATGTAATAAACATGTCAAACACAATTTTACCACTTTTTTACATTTAACAAAATAAGCGGAGAGTTACCCTTTACAACAATAAATATAATTCCTTCATCTATGGGTTACCATGGCGATGGAAACTAGTGTTGCGATACTTCAATGACTTGATGTTACAAAACTGAAGCTAATTAATACGACAAGCATCGAGAAGACACCTGATTTATATATTGGTGTGCAAAAATAATCACGATACTCAATTAGATAAAAACAATGAAAATGTAACAAAATTGTTAGAGGAACTCTAATGAAATTGTTGTAACTAAACGTAATAGTACAATTTTACTAGTTTTTTAACTAAAAACAATTGGAGGAACATACATTACAACGTAAATATAATGCCTTTCAATATGAGTTCGGCCAACGGTGAGCTGGTGTGCGGCAGGTGATATTTTAATGACCAACATACGTGACGGGTATTAGTAACTATGAGCCGATTTGCATAGTTGTTTATGCATATATTAATGTACAAACAATAATCGATTATGTAATTCGAATAAAAACAATGGAAATGTAACCAAATTATTAGAGCGCAATCAAATTGTAACTAAACATGTCAAACACAATTTTACTAGTTTTTTATAACTAACAAAACAAACTGGATAGTTATATATTACAACATCAGAAATATAATGCCTTTCACGGCGTCTGCGGGTTGCGTAGCAGGCGATATTACTTGGCAACTTATGATGAGCGATGTTGCGACAGCACCGACGTGTTGCGACAGGTGACCGGTGTGTAAACAGCGGCGACGAATTAATATTGTTATTGTAAACCCGGCTGCATATTGGCATATATTCGTTGGCGAAAAAATGTCGATATATAGGGTGAATAAAAACCAGTGATGTAACAAAAATTATTATAGGAAACTGCCAATGAAATTAGCAACTAAACGCCTCGACACAATTTTTATTTTTATAATAACAAAACAAGCCGGAGGGTTATATATTACAACGTAAATATAAGCGCTGACCCGACCATGGGTTGTAGCAGTGGAAAAGCCATTGTTTGAAAAACGCGCGATGAAACGATCAATGCGTAAAAGCATTGGTATTGATGTTAAACAACTGTTGACCAGTTTGCATGGTGCATATATTGGTGTGCAAACAATAATGAATGCTGGTGAATAAACAATGGAAACATAATAACATTCTTCGAAGAGCGCAATGAAATTTTAACTAAACATATTGGCTTTAATTTACCGGTTTTTATAACCTGCTGGAAAAACAAAGCTGAAGTTATATAACCACAACATCAAATATAATGCCTTCTTGTCTATGAGTTGTATGTGGGCGAGCAGTGTTATGACAACTTGATGACCAAATGCATTATTGCTTAGCAGTGACCAGTGTTGTAACAACTATGGGCTTGATCGCTCTTGGCTCAGGCTGACTGGGTATCAATACGAATGTTTGTGAATGAAGGGGGATTCGCAATTCCCGGTAATAATGCTCTTTCCTGGTTCTGTCGGAGCCGAAAGATACACCTCTTTGTCTCCATAATTAAAATACTTAATTAAATTCTTATTTTTTGAAAGTGGATATTTCCCTTTATATACCCTTGTGGAAACCTGAGATCATTGGATACGAAATCTCGTTTTATCCGTTAATTCTCACCTTACCGCAACCATATAAATTAAACCCTTATTATCTTTGTCTTTAAGTTGAGGAGCAGTTAAATGGATCTTTATTTTAGGGTTTCCCATATATCCCCTTGCTTTTATCCTCACGTTGTAGTTTCCAGCAGGTGAATTTGGTGTGCACAATATGCAATGGTGTCTTGTTCTTGAGGAACAACCTCCTAATACTTACGGAGGTGATGTATTTTTGATATTTTATGCCTCCGGGTTTAGGATATTTTAGTCTATTTAAAAGCTCAAGGTATACAGTGCTTGTTCGATCATCGACCAATGGCACGATTTCACCAAATGCGATACAAAATGCCCTCAATTGGACATCCCATGGCCTTGGTTGGATTCATTTGTATTATGGAGGTACAAAGAAACCTATCTTGGTATAGTTCCTGAGATCTCGAATATGAATTGGAAATTGACATATATGCGTCTGGAAATACAAATACTTTGCTTTCAGCCGGAGAGGTGTTGAGATGATAGCATTCTTTTGAAAATATATGAATTTTCGATCAAGCGTAATAATTGGTTGAAGAGGCCACAGCTAGAAAATAAGGGATGAATATATCTGAAATACCTTGAGGCTATAACAAACCTGTCAACTATTTTAAAATCCTTTGTATTACTACCCAAAAAGTCTTTTTTGTAGGGTGTCATTGAGGAAAAAAATGTGATAGTTCATAACTTAAAAACATTTTGTTTTTCCAACATGGTAAATTGATATGCTGAATACAGTATTTGCTTTTGATTCTATTATTTAACAGTATATTATAACATGTTTATGTAATTTTATAGGTTAAGCTTGTAAAGCGTTATGGTAAAATAAATAAACATGAACAAATGGTTTCCATTGAAGAATGATTTTACTTGTACCTTGATGTCATGAAAGGATATTGTCATCATTTTTCAAATTGTTTTAAAACCTTTAATATGTCATTAAATTATGTGATGAATGCTTTATTGTACCTTTTATTAAAGTCATTCAATACACCTTCATAATTCCAACTTCATATCGTTGTGAAAAAATTTATTATCATAAAGCCTTTATGAATTATAATTTCTATGCAAGCCTCTTTTACTGCTAATGAGCTCTAGTGCCATATGAAATTATGAACTTCCATTAAGAAATTATGTGAGGATACACTTAGTTGCAAGCCAACCAGGTAAACATATATGATACATTATTTTCCTTTGTTACATGGTTGTAAAAATACAATGCAAATGTTACATGGTTAAATGAAAAAAATGCAAATGTGAAATCTTTGCTTTTAAATCTATGAATCCCACCTCATTTAAGGGGAAGAAATGCACTAAATATCCAAACCAAAAATCATTGTTGTGAATTTCTCCATCATCAACATCTCATGCAAGGCCGGTGTTTTGAGAAATGGAGCACGTTTTGACATCCATGATAGCAGCAACAATTACTTTGAAATACAAAATAATATGAAGAACTTGCAAATCAATGGAAGTTATATTGACAACCCAAACTCTTTTAACATTGTTTAATGGTGGGAATGAATACACGGGTACCCAATGCAGTGAACAATACTTAGGGATATATGAAAAGCATTTGGGTATATATGATTTTGGGTTGTTGAATGGATTATGAAAGTTAGCTTCACATGGACTTGTAAAGGGGAACATTCACATCCCATCATAACATGTTTATAGAATGGAAACATATACCTGAAGACAACAGTCTCAAGATTGAAAGGTCTGTTATGTAGAATCTCATATAAACTTTGCACAATTTAATAAAAATCATCCGTTCGATTATGAAAAAAATACCGTAACAGTGTTAGTGAATGAGTCAGCTTTAATTTCTGCAATACAGATACCTTTATTTAACCTTCTGAACTCTCTTTGTTTTCCACATCATACCAAACATATTGGTATGTTTGTATATTGTATTTGTTTTAAATTAAAACAGCTTCAATCTCTATTTCGAATGTATATTTTAAAAATGAATATCTGTTCCAGCCCTTGTAATAGCACGTGTCTGCATACGGGCACCACCATAAATAACTTGATCTTCATTATTATTTTATTTTTTGCTAATAGTATATTTAATATTCCCATTAATACATTAATCACATTCACTTTCTTATAGTAGCTAAACACAGCAAAACCTATGAACTACGGCTGAGATGGGAGGTGCAAAGAATACATGTGAAAGTGTAGAAAGATTTTGAACGCATATCCACCCGTTAAACAAATCACGAACAAAACTGGCTGGATATATTTATGTTACAGTTTCGGGGGCATGACAATGACATAGCCCTATAGTCGCCATGCATTACGGGAGGGTAGATCAAAGGTGGCAGGGGATAGTGGCGTAAAACAAAGGCGATTATGGCAGGTGTCGGGGTTACTCTCTGGGCAGGAAGAGTGGTTTGCACCAAAAGCTGACTTTGATGTTGTGGGGAATTTCCTTGAGTTGGGCAGTGAAATGAGGTGGCTCGGATCAGGAAGTCATTACCACAACACGGTGGGATGCGCATTCCTTTTCCAAATATTTTTCTGCGCTGGCAGAGGAAGGTGTCTGGATTGTTGTTGAAGCACCCTCCGCTTGTTGCCTACTGTGTGTGGCAGGTTTAACCAACATCACCATTCTTTCTTACAAAAACCTGAACCAAGTAGCTCGGGTGTGCGGAAATAAAAATTGCCACTCGAAAATCCTTTCTGCAGAATACTTGTTAAACTTTTGATTTGTTGTTCTTTACCAAAGGAGGAGAACTTGGGACAGATTGGACTGGAAGGGCTTGTTCTTGTGTTGAGCTGGCGACCAGCACGGCCAACAAAGGCGCAGCTGCGCACCGCGGCCCCCGGCTAAAACTCTGTGCACCCTCTCGGGCGGGGGCTCACCCCATGCCCTCTCGGCGACAACTCCACCCCATGACTCCTCGGAAGCCACCCCCATCACCCTACGAGCGGCAACTCACCCCATCACGCCAACGTGGCTGCTTCCCCATGCCTCCAACCTGTGAGAAATTCTCCACGGAACCTTTCACTGAGCCGAGCACCATTGACGTTTAAACTAGGAGGATTTTCTGGGTTTCGCTGTTTGCACATAAAGGAGATCGCTTCGAATGATGATGATAAAGTACAAATATTGTGGAATAAGCCTATGACTGAAGATTGAAAAGGATACGAAATGCCCAATGACGGTGCTAAAAACGAGAAGCAGGGAAAAGAAATTCGATGTGCTCAGGTTCCTCAAACCATAGGTATTTTCCAAAACAAGGATGCATGGAAGAAAGGATTAGGCCAGCCCGGCACGACACAAAAGAACTAGTTGATAAACTTCCCTCTCTTGATTTTGACTATGAATACATAGCGGACTAAGCAAATGGTGCCGCTGGATGGCCTTATCGATCCCAGTATTGTATATGAGATGAAAAGGGTACAGACGGTATGTGGGGAAAAAGTCATGCCGACTGGCAGGTACACTGTGCGTTGTATGGTGATGATGGGGACGATCAAATCAGCGCACAACCCGAGTGTTTGGGGATGATCGGGAGGACCAAACAGCTGAACACGGGGTGAGAAAGAAGCACATTGCTCAGTAGTGCATGCGCTTGTCTTCGTGTATATTTCATTGTTAAGGAAAGACGGACTCTCAGGATGAAAAAACGGTGCTCAGATCAGGATAAACGCTATGAATGTGAGCTGGACAAAAAAAGCTTTTTGATGAATTATATTTCTTGGCCCAAGTTCTGAGAATCCATACCACTAATTGCATGTAATTACTTCCCAGAGTCCAACAAGACCATACATGGAAAAAAAGGCAGTGACAGCTGAAGTTGCAGGAAGTCCCTTTGGTGATGACATGGGTGACCCTTCTCCCAGGGTCCAACAATATACCCCTTGGAAAAAAGCAGTGATGACATTGAAGTTATGAGAGTCCCATACAAAGAATGTAGGTTATTATATATAAGAAAGCAGAGGTACATATCAAAGAATGCAAAATTAAGTGGGGGCATAGAGGAACAACAACTAGGCGAAACATCCATTGAGACTGGTAGGTAGAAATTATCATGCATTGAGGATAAAGATTAGTTGGGATTAAATAACATGTAGCGAGTTCTGCTGCAATGTTTTATGTAGATCTCTAAAGATAATCAAAATTTTCTTATCTGATGAAATAATCTCAATGTATTTGTGTGTTTTTGTTATGCCAGACAGTTATCTGTTGTGTTTCTCTTTTAGTTTACTTTGGCCCCTTCTGTTTTCCCTTTTCAGTACAATAACAATATTTCTTGAAAGCAGGTGGGTACCTAGGGAAATGAAAAAGCAGTGCAGACACTTCAATTATTTAACCTTTATCATTTAAGGATTTACATATATATGTTCTAGGGATCTTGCTCTCGAGTGCATGGGTTTCCTAAGCATTGCAGGTATTTATTTTCTTCGCTCTCCACATGCCAATTTTCTTTTCGAGAATTTCTCCTAATTTGCATAACTCATTGTTTCTTTTCCTGCTATCATGCTAATTGAACCGCCTATTTTGCCTTTTAGTACACAAGGTAACATATATTAACACAATTTTTTTTCTTTTTTTTTTCATACAACGAAATCTTGATTTTACACTCAGTCAGCTCTTAGTCATTGTTAAATCTTATCACACCATTGCTATATAGATGCTACTTTTCAGTGTAAGAATAGTAATTTAGTAACTACGTTCGAAGGTTGATCTGAAGCAACAAATCTGTCGTTGCATTCATCGTTGGCGTATGCTTACCCTTCTTATTGACGCATATGGGTTCGATCGCCTTGGTAAATATATGTTTTCCAAAGTTCATTTTTTTATGATTTGATATAAAGCACGGGCCACTACGTGTGACTGTATCCTATCATGCCTCATATTTATAAATAAATATATTTTGATTTTTATCTTGACTTACAATATAATTTGTCCAAGGCGGAACAAGACTTGGTTTTACACGATTACACATAAATTTAATGTTAGGGTTTTGTTTCTTGCTTTAACGACGTGATTTGAACTCGGCTCGAGCATGGCCGGATGGTTGGGGCTCGGTGCATCATCAAGGGGTGGGGTACTTGTGTGGCCATTCCTTCGTTCTCCAGTAATTAGCACCGACCTCGGGTGCTGATTCCCTGCAAGTCCACCGTCTTGGCTCCTCTACCGTCCTGCATTTCGGTGTGGCACCCCGGCTACTGTTAATAACGTGGGGTTCCCCAACCCAGTTCATCTCTCCCTTCCTGAGTGCGGATGGCCTGTCTTTGTGTCTGGAGAGGTTTCCGAGGTTGCGGGAATCACTCTGTTGCCTTGTTGTGAATGGACGGTGATAGCCGCGTTTGGCGTTCATAAGGTTCACACGAGAAGTGTTTATGGTTGGGTAATTAAACTCTTCTCGGTTCATAGCACCAACGGAGGAGGTTTTGCAGTGGACTTCCGACTGTATCAGTCCTGTAAATGCGACCGCCAGGTATGCGCCTGCGCCCGTTCATGGCAGCTTCTACGGTCTCTTTTTCCTTTGTGGAACATTGTGATTTGGGTGAGTTGAATGTTGGTTTGCGAAAAGAGATTTATTCTTTGCATTGTAAAATAGATATATCTTCTCGTGGAATTTGGTTTGTATCCTTTTTTACTTTCAGATTTCATTTGCTGTGACTGATTGACATTATCATAGAGGAAGCGCGTAGGTAGCATGCTGGTTCGAAGTTTTTTCTCTCTTTCCTAACATCTCTTCGGGCTTCTTACAATTCTTGCCAATTTTTTAAACTCTTTGTTTTGGAAGATGCGGATAGGGTCAGCAGGCTAACTAGAGGTGACGAGCCAACTGGGGTTGCAGTTTCGGTCGCCATGATTGGCTTGAGTTCTGAAATGGCAAGGCTGGGGGTTTATATTCTTCCTTCCTTCTTGGCTGCTGCATGGTGTCCATTGATGCAGTATCCACGTACGAAATAGGGTTTGGGGTTGGGTTAGCGATTGTTACAGGATCTCATTACGGCAGGGGTTCTCGGCGTGGGCTTGGGCGCCATTCAGTAAATGAATTCCCACTTAACAACCGGCCTCCGGTCGGGTTTCTTGTGATGTTGGTGTTTGTTTTCGTTTGACCCCCGTAGTTCTTGCCTTCATCAATTGAATTTTTCTTCATGATTTTTACTTGGTATGCCGTGTGTTTCTATAACCATCGTGACTCACGGGTATTAGGGTTTTCTTTGTCACTATTTGTTTTTAATGGGATTGTGAGACTATTTCTGGGTATGCTACAGATTCTCATGATGACAGTACAGCTTAATACGTTCTCGTTTCCTCTTCACCATTTTATATACATGTCTTTCTAGTACATGTTTCTGATTTTAGCTCAGCTCTTACGAACCTGTATTTCTTAGCAGTACTATGGTTTGGGTAGAATCGACTTTATTGAGGATTGTTTTCTTGTATATAAATACGTTGTATCTAGTTGTCTTTGATCTTCCTTCTGTGTGGGTTCTACTTTTGTTTCCATGGCTCGATTATTCGATACATCTATGCACACTCATTCTTGTCGAAGTTTTGGTTTGGTCGCTTCAGTTCGTGGGGTAGGCGGTCTGAATATGAGTTTACGATTTTATTGTATTTGTTCTGCAATGATCGCTTTCAACTATAATTATGGCGATGTATGCATTCTTGAACAATCCGTTTTCTTCACGACTACTGAGGATCTAAATATTTTACATAGTACTTTGATTTTAGGACACTTCTAATTACTAGAGTGATGATTTTATGATACAGATGTCTATATCATGAATTTCCTTCCATTTTGTTTTTATACATATATATGTATGAGACGAGGAAATTGTAGAGATTGGTAGGGGGTATATAATGATTTCAGGTAATACATTCGAATCTTATTGAAATTAAAAATCGGCCCGAACAACATATTTGTGTGTATTGAGATCATGCATTCATCTAAAATGGTTCTTTTACTTCAAGACTACTAATACTGGCAGAATGGTGACATTTTTGAAATGGTTCTTAGAGCAGAATGTTTGGGTATTGTCACTGCATGGACATCAATGAAATTTTGTTTTCTGGTATTTTTTTTAAACATATAACTAGACTACAATACAGACGATTAGTTACATTAGAAGTATTAATAGTAACCCTATCTAACGAGTTGCTTGACGATTTAAAATATGGTTTAAAGCACAATTAGGGACCTGTTATAATACAACTCGATTTAATCCCTCTTTGGGATTAGAAGGTCATTGGATATGGACTTCCGAGAGAGATTGTGCTTACTACGTGGCCAAATGTAAGGATTTAATTCCGGTCTGTTTCTACTAAAGGTAAAATGCGTGCAACATTATTTCAAAACACCGGAATGTCTGTACATGTTATACGATGAGCTTTCTTTGATGTGTCAGAAGTAGGTTCTAATACTACACTTGGTGGCCTTCTATAATATTTTTACTTTCTCAGATCTTGATTCAACTTAACAATTATTGAAGATAAGATGGGTACCCAGCAGTAGTATCCTTTCATGCTTATGGATACATACAACGGATTAGGTAAGTTAAAAATTTAATATTCGGTGGAACTGTGCATTCAGTTTAAATATACATGGTTTAAAGGATTTAGGTGACATATGCTCTATGATTTTTGTTTTCTACAACCACCATACGAGTTAAAAGTAGTTGCCTTGGGATTGCTTTCATTGTGTAGTTTTATAATTGCACTATATAGTAACATATGTAGCCAATTCATACCATATAACCCAAACATCGCTCATTTAATAAACACATACTCGCACACAGTATGGACAACCTCGACCTTAGAGTCCATGGGAGCTATAAAGAGCGGAGATCACCTCCTGAACGAGGCCAACCACATTTGGGAAGCAGCTTCTTCAAAGCTATTGTTTCCCCAAGCATGTTTCTAGTCTTTGCATCCCGAGCCAGCAAGATGCTTTTTCTTCTGTTTGCTGAGCTTCCCATTTTAGGGACTCTTTAAAAAGGCATTTTATGCTTTTCTCAGCTTTCAGCTTTTACCTCTTCCCAACTAGCCTTATCATCATTGGGGAAATTTGAATTCTTTCTCAAAATCTAATTTAGAATTAATTCCTTCAAGGATTTTTTAGGAATTGTGGGGATTGATTGCCTTATCACATATATGGATTTTAGCAGTGATCCTCATATTCTCATTTTGAATATATGCACCTCATCATTTATTTATTTCATAAATTTTAAGTATTTTAATTACATAAAATACTTACACTTTGAGGATCATATAGGGGTAAAGTTCAAATGTCTAGCTTTGAAATTTCAAACACATAATTTGGGGGTGTGCATTTCCTACGAAAATAAGCATGATGTGATTGTTTGTCATTATACTACTAGGGGTTATTTTAAAAAAAAAATGGATATCTACTCCATCATTGGCTTCCTTGGGTAACTGTGACGTCAAAGTGCATTGTTACTTTATACTGTTCTTTTCAGTTACATTTTCTCAATTCAATTTCTTGCTCCAATATTTGAAGCGGTTAGAAACTCTATACGGTTCCACCTTGTATTCCAATCATGTAACAAGTATCTTTTTCTTTTAATAATGAAAAATGAAACACATCATGAACTCCCCAACATGGGTGGCAGAGAATGGTTACAGCAACTCTTGGGTCCCACCCTTTCCTGGGGCTTTCAAAGGGACCACAATATCTAGGAACCCAGGTGCACAACTTCCGGCATAAAGTGTTGCTCTTTTTGGGTTTAATACGCAAACACATGATCTCCGCTTTAATTCTCGATTTTCTTTTCTTATCAACATAGCTTTTACGTGATCTTGTCTTTTTTTGTCTTGATGTTTCCTTTATATCATTGCTAATTCTCTCCATCTGTGAGCATCAGGTCCCAACATTAGTTTGTCCTACGGTTGACTCAGCTCAAAAAGTACGTACTTTCTTCCATCGGTGCCTTCAGCGGACTCATTTTTTGATAGAATATTGGTAGTGACCAACCCATAGGAAAATTCAGCTAAATACAATGTCTTCATGCAGAGTGATTATCCATCACATGCATTCCTCAACACTGTGTCAATTAGTTGAATACTCTCTGGCTTTCATGAGTCTGGTGACAGGCATTGCCTAAATTCAGCTGGTACCCATCCTCAAAACAATCCAACTTAAAAGGCTGAGTAACCCAGCATCCCGATGCGGAAACAATAACATAGATTTATGTGTGCTGCTAACTATTTTTAAACACTTATGCTACACAGGTTGTCCCAAAAGTGGGCTGCAGTATAAAGTGGGCGGCTTTTGTTCGAGTGTCTACTACTACCAAATACAGTGTTGATATTTGGTTTTGGGTAATACTGTTATAAAGTCCATGGAAGCGTGTCCCATTCAATACATAATTGAAAGAGATTTAAAAAGACAGGTAGGATCTTGATGTTCAACTTTGACGTTGAAGCACTAGCCATGTGGCAAATAAATACACTTCATCTCTTTTAATTCTGGCTAGAATAGTTTGTAAGGCCATTAACATTTTACGATATACCAGATGCCACATATGACTGTTTATGATATTCATCCTGTTCTATTTTCAGGAGGACTACATTGGGGAATATACAACCTGTTTTATAGTCAGCCCTTGTTGGTTTAGTGAAATCGGTTTTCTCCTTTGTAGTTTCACCAAGAGTGTTTCATAGTTTTGATCTTGATTTACTGCTTTTCTCTGCAACTCTTCTGTTTCGATCACAGTTTTTCCTTCCCAATGTTGTTTATATTCTAACAAGCATTCTACCAATATGACGCTTTATTTTCTTTCTTGATATGTTTACATGTCCATATCAAATTCATAAAAAGAATGACCATCGGCTTGTCTTGCATTTAGATCGATTTGGGAAAAATATTTGGAATTTGTATGATCAGTCATCAATGTAAACTTTTCCCAAAGAGAATAGTGTTTCACATTTTCAAAGGCATAGGACAACATTGTACCTAATTCTACAAATCATAGGCTATAGTTATACGTTGTGTATTTTCGGTTTCTAGATTCTTGTACAATAACGCATTTCTGTGTAAAAGGACTTTCTCCAACCTCTCTACAAGCATCTGTTGCATGCAACAAATTCTTTGTCAGGTCTGCTGATACTGAGATGGGGGCTATCGATGAGGTTTTAATTTTAATTGGTCAATTTGTTTTGGCATTGTTGTCCATTCAGTTGACTTTTCTTTATGTGGAAGTCTTTATAGGATGTTATGGCGGAAAATCTCCTCCCGTTACGATAAACTTTTAGTCATGAGATGAGTCTTAACATGAAACATGGTTGGGACGAGGCCATTTCTTTAATTGCCTTTATGTTTTGGGGTCAACATTAAAGAAACATTCGGAAATATTCTTGTTAATGTGGATCTTATATTTATAAAGTTGCATTTCTTTGAACTTGACGTATAGTTGATTTTCCTTGGTACTGCATATTTACTATCCTCGATGTTCTTTGTATTGTTACTACGCTTTTTAGAGTAGATTAGAATGTCATCTGTTGAACCTAAGAACAAATTTATCCAAGTACTTGTTAACACTACGACCATCGGACACATAAATGTAGGAGCATTTGTCTGACAAATACAGGACTTTAATTACGTATTTTTATGCCCAGTTCAGGCTGTTTTGCTGATGTCTATTGCTTGATTAGTGAGTGATACACAGTTCTGATCAATCTTTTGAAACTTGAGAATGCCTCTTTGATCAAAGATGCAAATATTCTAGGGAGCGGATATCTATTCTTGACTTGTTCGGTTGGTGTTTAATACACATCTAAAGTTCCATCTTTCTTTTTCTAATCAGACCGATTTTCCAGAACCGCCCAGTCTGTCTCGGCCTTGCTCAGCTAATTCTTTAATTTATTTTCAGCTCACAGGACCGGGAGGAGACTCTGTTCCGATGGGGGCTTTCCGGGAAACGAGGTGTGCCAGCTCCGGCACCGGATCACTCCGTAAATTCATTTCTCTTTTGGGGGGGGAGATAAGAATCCCTGTGGAGAGAACTGCAAATTCCCTTTGCTGATGAAGAAATTGTTGACGGTCTTATAGTTTTCATTTCTGCTTGCCTCACCTTGTCTTGTAACAGTATCACTTTTCTGGCATTAGTTTTAATTGTAAAGTGATATTCTTCTTGAAATGGATTTCGGTTTTCCTTTTGCAGTAAAGTTTTCCCTTCTTCATCTACACCTGATAGGTTTGCTCCAGCGGTTCATCGAGGCTTTCTTCTTTTCAAACCAATCCATTCCTACTAAATAGGTCATGAGATCCTAACGGCGGTATATTCGAGATTTACTGCAACTGGAAAACCACTTAATTGAATTTATGTTGTTTTAAAATAAATTTATGTGTTACTTTTCTCTTGATCCCACAGTGTGGTATACCAACCATAATGTTTGATATTTTCGAGTTTAATTTACATTTTTCTAATTCCGGGACTAATGTAACTCAAAAATACTGGGATCAATCACTTCTTGGTATGATCAAATTGGGAAATCTTGCCTCCGCTGCACCATGGTAACTTGATGTTACGCTTGTGATTTCAGTACACGGTTGGTATATTTGCTTCTTTCTCTCATTTCTTATTGTTGTTTCTCGATCCCTCATGATCATATGGATTTTTTAGTGGGGCAGGTCCCTCAAAGATGGGGTTCTCCCTTTGACCCAAGATTTCAAGGGTTCCTTCATTACGGCTGTCCTTCCTTTACCTTCCCCATCTACTTGTTTGAAGCCACTTGGGATTGAGCGGTTGTGACTTTCTGGGTTTATTAAACTTGTTGATGATCCTAGGCAAAATTACGTAAATATCTTGGAACTTGTCTTTTCCCCTTGAACTCACCTTGTTCAATGACTTTCATATTCAGTACCTCTTCATGCAGTGGCATAATCTGCCTTTCTGCTTCCTTGATCCCGACAATACGGTTGTGTGACTCATTTTCTCTTTGTCACGGTAGGCAAACAATTGACCTTTGGACCTTTGCTTCTCTTTCCCCTAATATAAGGGACAGCCTTAATAATTTGTAAATGACAGCCAGCTCATCGATGGTGGGCGCATCCACTGGTCCCAAAGTTAGTGGAATTCTTTGCTTTATCATCACTTCAACCACTTGCTGGTTTCAAACAACAGTTTTGAACTGCTGGGAAATCTTCCCAAGTAGCTGTCTTTTCATCCATCTAGCATGCACCATTTTGTCTCCTCCACCACGGAAGTAGCTTCTTTTTGTATAAAATTTCGGCTAATCTGGCTTTCCAGATTACTCTCTAACTATTCCTCAAACTTTGGAAATACTTAATCATATTTTCAACAGCAAGCTTAGGCATGTTTGCCTCCTTCTCCCCATCTTTTAGGAGGGAGGTTTTGATCTTCAGAACTCACAATTCTTTTAGGCACATGTTGGTGTCTAACCATCATACCTGTCGGAACTCATCCACATCTTCCCTCTTTGCAGACCTTCGCCTTCTTGTTTGTTAGGGAAGTTAGTTCTCGATGAGCTTTCCTACTCATACTCGCGATGACAATGTGTATTGCAGCTGCTGGTTATTAATTCTCGTTTAGCCACTGTAGCACCAATAAATGCGGGGCATTGGGATCCCAGGTGTAGCAAGCTCATCTTGAATCCACATAAATTCTCCACCTTGACCATTTTTAGCACCATATAAATAAACGGTGATAAAAATTGAAAAAAGCAATCCTCTACAATAAACTATTTCTATAAAATAACATTAGAATTCGGTGACTTTAAAAACAGCATTGATTTATAACTTGGAAGCTCTGATACTCATTGTCACATCTCAACTTCTTCAATTTTTTTTCAAAATTTCTCCTAATTTATAACTCATTAACCCTTTCTCTTATCCTTCTTGATTGGTGAACTTTAGCCTATTTTATTACCCCAAGTACACAAGGTAACATGTTAACATAATTTTTTTCCTCATTTTTTTTTCCTTCAGCAAAATCTTGAATTTCCTCCAGCTACCGAAAATGTAAATCCATTGTTAAATCTCTGCCTTTTCGCATTCCACTATATAAGGTATCCTTTTCGTTAAGAATAATGTATTTAAATACTTTCCTACCATTAGATAGATTGACTTAACAAATCCTATAGGCGCATTCATCGTTTGACGTGCCACATCGATGACATATGGGTTGAATACATTTGCTGTGGTAATATGTTTCCGAGTTCCCATTTTGCGTTTGATATAAAGCGGAGCCATACGTATGACCATGTCCTATCTGACCTCATGTTTATAAATAAATGTATTTGTGGTTATTCTATGACTTACAACAGCGCCAGCTAAACCAAGACTTCGTTTTACCGATTTTTATAAATTTAATGTTAGGGTTTTGTTTTTTTCTTTTACTTTCGACGTGATTCGAGACTCGGCCTCGGGGTGGTGTCGAATGGTTCGAGCCTCGGTTATCATCAAGGTGCAGAGGTGCCGTGGCCGTCGCTCTGCGTTCACTGTTAATTAATCGACCTGGGTGTGGATTTTCTGCCACGATCTGTGGCTGAAATAACTCCACCGTGGGCACACCATTTGTGGTACTTGACTCTTCAGTATCTTGTGGGGTTCTATTTGTTTTATCTCTCCCCGTATGTGATGCTGGATCTTGTTGTATGCGAGTTTCCAGGGACTGGGATTCATAGGTTTCATGGCAGCCAGGATGAGTAGGTGATGGCGTTTGGGCATTCTTAAGGTGCCAGAAGTGTTGCTGTGAGTTTGGGTAATTTCAACCTCTTCTCGGTTCTTGGCCCTATGGAGGGGTTTTCACTGCGTTGGACTTCCTTCAGCCAAATGTCAGATCTGTCTCATCGGCCACCCAAACCTGTGTTAAAACCTGGACCTTGATTAACCGCTTCCTCTTTGGTCACTGCACTACAACCACATGGGTGCATTCACCAACATGATTTGGGTGAGTTGAATGTTTAGATTAGAAAGAGATTTGATAGCATTGCCAAAATAGATATATATATGGCAGTTTGGTTTGCTTGTCTATTTTGTTTATCTCAGATTTTTGTTTGCTAGCCATTTGGAGTGACATTATCATAGGGAAATATTTGTAGGTAAGCATACTCTAGTTCGGAAGTTTTCTCTCTTTCACCCATCTGTTCGGGCTTCTTATAGTCTTGCTCGGAGTTTTTTCGACTCTTTAATTTTACGGGGAAGAAGATGCGGATAGGGTCTATGACCCAACTAGAATGACGAAATCGCTCGGTTGCACACAGTTTGATGGCGATTCGCTTGAGTTCTGGAAAATGGCAAGGCAAGGGGTTACACTCATTGCTAAGCTTCTTCTTGTTCTTTTGGTATCTATTGGTGATTGCAATATCTGCGTGCGAAGAAAACAAAGGGTTTTACGGGGTTGGTTGATGATTGTTGGGATCTCTATTCTGGCCAGAGTTCTGGGTAATGAGAGCCGGGCATCGTGTTCAGTAGTGAATTCCCTTAACTCCTTGACCTCCCGTCGGGGTTTCTCACAAATGTTATAGATGTTTTGTTTGAGAGCGCGGGGTTTACGGCAATGAATTGATTTTATTCAAGTTGTTGTGAGTGTCACCGTGTAGTACTGTAACTTATTCACACGGCTCTGCAATTGTTAAGGTTTCTCGTTATATTTGTTTGCTTAAATGGGATTGAGGACTATTTTGATTTAACTACTTTGAGATTTTCATGATGACCGTCCATTAATACGTTCTCGTTCCCTCTTTCTGTTTTATATACATATGCTCTCATTCTGTATGTTTAAATTTTGGCTCGGCTCTTACGAACCTATACTGTTTATTAAAAATTGTATAGTTAAATTCAGATACTGACTTTTACGTGAGGATTGTTTTTTGTATATAATGGTGTGTCTAGATTGTAGAATGCCAGTCTTCATCTTAATGTGGGTTGTCTCTCTTTGTTTCCATGGCTCGATTATTGGATACATCTATGCACTCATTTACGTAGAAGTTTTAGTTGTTAGCAGTTCAATAGGGTACTTGAGTACGATATGGGTTTACGATTTTATTTAACCATTTTGTTCTTTAATGAAGTCTGTTTACCAACTATATTTATTGTAATGATAATAACATTTATACGAACTATATATGTTTAGCCAGGCCACTAAGGATCCTGCAGTGACATTTACATGATGCTTACGATTTCTGATTCTTCAATTCACCCCTCAAACATGATGATTCTGTGATGATGTCATTGTCAGATTTCCTTGCTTTGTTTTTATATATATGTATATATATATGGGAACAGAAATTGTAGAGATTAGGAATTTTATAAACGATTAGAATGTTACTATTAGAATCCTTATTGAAATTAAAAATCGGCGGGTATATGATTTATTGTATAATTGAATCATAATTAATGCCAATAGTTTCTTTACTTCTGAAACATCTTAACGGGAATGGTGAACGTGCAGAGTACGGTTCTTAGGCGAATATTTTAATTTATTATCTGCATGGACATCCGGTAATTTTCGTTTCCTGGAGGTACATAAAGCATATATTTGAACTAAATAGAGCAGTTAAAGTTACATTGAAGTAATTAATAGTAACTTCCCCTATATCACGGATTTAGCGAAAGCGATTTAAATAGTTTTAAGCTATTCAGGGACCTATTATAATAGCTCGAGATTTAATCCCTCTTCAGGATTGAGATGCAGTGGATATGGACTTCCGGTTGTACTTTTCATGTTGTAAATGTAAAGGATTTACTTCGATTATTTCTACTAGAGGTGAGAGTACGATACCATGTATTTTAAAACATGGATATCTAATACATGTATCTGATGGCGCTTTCCTTTTAATCGATGGGTTAATACTACATGTGATGCTTACTTCCTATAATATTTTTTTTCAGTCTTGATTCAACTTATTGTTCATGGAAAGATAGATAGAGTTTTAATGATAGTATCCTTTCATGCTTATGGATTTTTACAACGGTTCGAGAGTAGATTAAATTTAATATTCGTTGAGACTAACACGTTATATATTTAAAGCATCTTATAGGTTTAAGTTTACGGTGACTTCTACTCTCTGATTTTGTTTTCTACAATATACGAGTTAAGAAAGTGATTTAACATAGGATTAACGACAATACTTAGTTTTTATAATTATATATAATGTTTTATATACTTAATAATTCATATATATTGACTTTATTGTTTATGTTTTCTTCCATGCACACAGCGGACCAACCTCCCAACCTTGGGTCAGCACGTATACGGAGACTCTCCCCAGAGCGGGAAGGTCTCCGAGAACAAGCCAACCCACAGTGGGTGGGAAGCGACTTATTGCGTGTGTTTCCCCCAAACTGTGTTTCCTAGTGCAAGTCTGGAGCTTGGCAGGGGATGCTGCTCTTCTGTTTGCCCTGGGCTTCCCCATTTCGGGACTCTTTAAAGGCTGTTTTATCCTTTTCCTCGGCCCTCGGCTTTTTACCTCTTTCCCAGCATAACTGTCCGTTGCTGGAGGCCCCAAGTTCTTTCTCAAAATCTAATTTAGAATTAATTCCAACTGAGGGATTTTTTGGAGAAAGTTGTGAGGATTAGTTGTAGCCTGTATCCTCATGGTTACCCTTGGTAGATCTCATATTCTCATTTTTGGTCTATATACTTTTCATCATTTTATTTGTTTCCTATCAATTTCAATATTTTATTCTGCTCTACAAAATACTTACCCTTTGGGGTCCACTTGCCCCTTAGGGGTAAGTTCAAATATCCTAGCTTTGAAATTAAAACATAATTTGGGGGTGTTACAATTCTTGTTATTAGTTAGTGTTGGCCTTTGAGGCAGGATTGTGTTTAATACACAGTTCAATGCTTAGATTTTTTTACAATCTGAAATTTGAATTCTATCCCCTTTGTCTTGTCCATTGCATTGGCTGTAGTTTAAAGTAAGATTAGGTCAAAGTTCATCAGTTGAAAATAGTTTCGGTGTATTGACTTCACTGTGTCATGGAACAACTTGCAGTAATTGATATGGCAGTTCCAATAAGCCTGCCACAGAACAGATGGTTCTTTGGGTTATATTTTCTTTAAGACTTATAAGTTATAACTACAGTTTGAAAATATTACTTCTATCTTGAAAATGTATCTCTCCTTCCTACCACAATTTAAAACAGACAGCATGTTTAACATGTGCTTCAAGGAGAGCACTCGCAGTTCAGATGGACCTCCTCTTTCGATGAAGTAGATGGGGTAAATACGGGGTGCTGTTGCTACTTATTTGATTCTTCACAAAATATTCATGGCGTGGCATGGGCATGACATGGGGAATTCTAAATGGAGTTTTTCCAATGGTTCTCTTCATGTTGGTAGTTATAAAATTTTGAGATTCGATGGGGTGGCTGTTGCTTATATTCCTTCCAGTAATAAGTTTTGAAGGCAGGGGAATAATATTTTGAAGGAAGGTGAAAACGGTTCACCATCAACAGACTGCCTTGTTGGTTCTGTTTCCTTTTAGGGCTTCCAAACTCAGTGTTTTCCTGCAATATGGTTGGAGGTAAGGTCGTGATGGTGTTGGCAATGTAAATTATGTTCCATAGTTGAACATCTCTTGGTATTTTGCAATATTGTTGTTGTGCCATGGCACTGGATTGGATCAGTCATTTATCCTTTTTAATAGCATGTTTTCTTTTCTTGGAATTGCAAGCCACCATAAACCATAGAAACTTGGAAGCATGCATGTGTTTTATTGGGCATGTTTGATCCATGCTTGATCTTGCAAAAATAGTCAGTGGGTTTGACAATGGCTAGGAACCTCTTCTTGGCCTCCCCGCAGTTCCTTGGTAATTATTGTTGCCTGGGATGGAATACCTTTACAGTAGGCGTCACCTTAAATATCATGTGATCTTTGAGATTTTCTGACTTTGGGTTGGTCTGAAGGTCTGGCCTTTGCCCTGATAAATCATTACAGGCACACCCCAGTATAAGGAGCACGGCAAGTGGGATTGACTTTGGCTGGAAAAGTAACAGATGAGGCTGCTCACAGTCTCGAGGAGGGACAGTTCCCAAATATGAATGGTGGTCTTGAGAACATTGCATGAGTGTCTAGCATTGATGCTGGTATTCAATTGAGGAAGGCCACTGTGCCTTCTGACAGTTTTTCTGTATCATTTTAACAACTCTCTACTTATAATGAAAATCTATGGAGAAGACTTATTGGAGGCAAACAAATTTTAATTTTATTAATTATTATACATTTGAGAAAAGCCTGCTTATTAATTTAATTCAGGCTTTATGTGCAGGGATCTTAAGTTGATGGGCACTGGATGGGCAGAATAGCATTAGAATACAGTATTCCCTTTGAAGCATGAAACCATGCAAAGCAATGATGGCTTGTTCCCCGACATTGGATTCTCATTAACATTTTGGGGGTGAGGTGGGGTCTTCCTAAATAAGGAGAGGATTATTTTGTTCTTAGTGAATCCGCTGTGAACCATGGAAGGTTTGGGATCTGGGTCCTACCATATGAGAAAATAGAAGTTCTTTTTAGTGCAAACATTGTTACTTATGATTTGTTGATGGAACCAACTACTTTCGTTGTCTGAATTTTATATTCTTGAATTGGGTAATTGATAAACCTTTTCTAAGCCTATCACTGGAAAAAGTGATGTGATTTGATTTACCAAATTATTGAAAAATATAACATTATTGTGGATGTAATTTCATGATTTGGATTGGGAGCAGATCGGGTCACTCAACAGAACCCGCGATGGGTCTTTCAAGCTCTTTGAGCATACATTAATGTGAGGATATTGTTATTGATGTTATTGATGATTGATGAATTCCACACCACCGCGCAGGTCGACTTTGGGTGGCTCCATCAGGAGAATGAATCAATGATGAAAGCTGTATTATTAATCTCTGATGCCCCAGAATTCAAAAGCTATATGGATTTATGGTACATACAAACTGGTTTGTATTATTTGACAACATGTTGTTTGGTGCTTTTGTCTGGCGACTCTATTAAGTGTTATATGATGATAAAACTCAGGAGAAACTCCAGAAGAGCGAATGCTTGTATTTTTGGAAACGTTTAAATATCGTTCAATCTTTACGTGGTTTCTTCTTCAGGTCTAGTGTCTATATGATGAACAATTGCTCATTTTGGTTTTTCTTTGATTTGTGGATTATGAACTGATTTTCTGGTTATTCTCTTGGATCATCGCAAATCATAAGGTTAAGGGAAGCCCGAGGTGGTCATATGGATGGCACAACTAAACATGTACACATGGTAAGTGTCATTGACTTTCACGGTAGATGGTATCCAATACGGGAGCTGGGGGACATCTAGTATCAAAGTCGAAGTTATTTATTGAAGCATTGAGTATGGTTATTAGAAAATGATGAATCGTACCCTATCAACAATGATAATGGCTGACTGTGATTGGACCTCATGCTGATATACTGAAACTATGAAATGGAAGCTATCAAGACACATTTCATTTGCTTGTCTTTCATTTGAATTCTGATTGATAACTCTCTAGTTTATGAAGTTTGAAAATATCGATTATTGGGTAAAAATGGTATGTTGACGCGATACTAAAAGTTCATGCTCATCACATCTCTCTTTCTTTTTTGTGGGTTGAAAATATCTGCATTTGTATATCCCCATTTCGGATGCTTGTGGATAACGTAATGATTGGGTTTGATACCCTCTGGGTAATGCGGCGACCAAAGATGCGTTAGCTATTCTGATTTGTGTACGTTGAATCATAAATCTGAGGTAAGAATCAAATAAGGATTCATTGTTTACTGGATATGATGGACTTGTAACTTTAATGATGCTTCAAAGGACGGATGTAATGAGGTAGTAACGCCCTAAATTGATGTGGCATTGAGAGGAGGATTGCGATATAAAAATTTCAGCAGTTTGTCCCATAGATCTGTTACTCACATCGTTTTGAGCTCTTCGTGTTGGCGACCCATTTTTTTCAACCATCGTCACCATTTGGATCAAGGATTGAATGCAAACATTATCCTTTTGAAGCCGGGGTTTGATTTAGGTCTAATTCAAACACATCATACATTACCCAAAATTGATTACAATTGAGGATGATTCAGCTAAACACCTTGATATTTGGATTGTCTCCAAACCTTTGGATAACCAAACAATTTTTGTAAAGCATGAATTTTTCTTACAAATATGACCTTGAGTACGATGCAATAGCGGTTAATTGGGCTAATGATTGATTTCTTTTAAAGTTTAAGAGCGGTGGCCTCTAAAGCTATGAGCCAATTTCTTTCTCTTGATCCATCAATTCATCGCTTGTTCCACTTGATTTCATCAATATTGGCTACTTCTACTAATAAAAGGATATAGCGAAATAAATTAAAGAGGAAATTCTTAGGTGTTATCACTCACGTTATCTTAATTTTTTTGATATAATTTCCATAATAAGGGTCTTTGTATACTGTTGCTGAGGCCAGAGTGAAAAATCCAATTCCATTGCACCAAAACAACTCAATTTCTACTGCGGCTATGTTTGTGCTATTTTCCATACAAATGAATGATTCATTTGTGGAGAAATCCTTTGTTGGAAAAACCAAAGGATCTTTTGGATTCACTCCTTTTGGAGTGGTTCCCCTGGGAACCATTTCTCCAATAAGCGTTCAGGATCTTGCCACTTCGATTTGCTTGAGATTTGTCAGCTTTCCGTTCTCCTTCTTCAATTCTTCGATGCAGGTAGAGCTCCCCATAGGGTGATAACACCTTACCCATTTTGATGGATCTCTGGTATACTCAGCAGATTTGTCTTGTAATGTGGTAGGGTACGGATACCCAAAATGGATTGTTTCTGGAAGAGAAGAAATACATATTATAGTCAAAAAAATAGGTTGTTTCAGGGGCAGCTGCGTGACAAAATGTGTTTTATATTTTAGATATCCATTTCTTATAATATTATTTAATGCATTGAATGCTGGTTGGACATTATGGGATCTCACTTATTTTGGTTGATAAGCGATTTTCCTTTTGACAGCTCAAACAAAATAATATGAGTATATGGAGAGTGAATCTAAGCGCCTTGCTTTCAAAAAATTTCACATTTATTTAATTGATTCAAACCTTTTCCCTCAATGACACGGACACCTTCCAGTTACAGCGTAGCAAGAACTAAGGTATTCTGATTTTCATCCTCTATGTAATTTTTCTCGCAAATGTGACAGCAGAAAAAAAACTTAGAGGTCCACGGATATATATAATGGTTGCGTTTTTATCTTCATTTTAAGTGAATTTGTTGGTGCATTTCAGGTATTGAACTCTCTTAGTCATTGTATTATTAAGACAAATATTTCTATTATGAGGGATTGTTGATAACATTTGATAAGATCCTCTTCATCTCCGGTAAATGTATTTTTATTACTGGCAGATTACGCATGATACAAATTTTTTTATATGTGTATGATATTAGTTGGCGAACGTTATTAGTTGGATATCAATCAATGCCTAACAAATCAAATTGATATCTTTTTATCTTTATTATAAGAAAGTGGTTTCTTCTTTTTGATGCGGAAAATTGTCATAGAACTGAGAAAGTGGTAATAAAGGAGATAAAGCTTTATTAGAAGGTATCGCAGGCTTTAGTCATAATAAGGGGTAAAGATTTAAATAGATGCTTACTTACTTTTGAACATGATACACGTACTAGCTCAACTGACTGCGGATCCAATCCTATATAGATGAATAGATTTGCAGATAAATGGTCCAGAAGATAATAATGAAGTTCTTTTTATTAGGGATGATAAATGTATTTTTGTCAATTAGGTTTGGGTGGCGGTCATTGTAACTGGATCATAATCATACAAGTGTATAATGATCATGGATAACAGAACCGGTTTGGTTTACACCATTGTTAATTTACTGAGGATGTGTCCTATATGTTGTATTACCTGTTACTTTTGACACTATTACCTCTAGATGGTAATCTTGACATGAAGGAATGTGCAACCAGAATTTTGTTCGAAGGTTCAAATATCCAGATTTAGCACGTTAAAGTGCTCAAATGCCGTGGTGGGAAATATATCCTTTATTGCCGCATTAAAGGGATTTTGATGCTGTGTAAAAGTGTCATAACCGTATTCAGCGATTGCATTTTTGCCTGAAATCAAGGAAAAATTAAACGATACAAGCCTGCAATTAGCCTTAAAGAAAGTAGAAGATTTTGGGGAGAAATTTCTGAATGTGACCAAATCACAAAAAAGCCATCCATTATTGTAGGTGAGCTTTCTTTAGCTCTTCAAGGTGTTCTTGAAAACCATTATATGGACTATTAGAGATGATGCAATGAATATTCTCCAGTTCAAGTCAAACAACCAATTTTGATCTTGAAAAGACAATGGTGAATACTCAAAGGTGTGAGATTATTTGATACAGGATGCAATACCAATTCCAAAGTTGTTGGGGCATCTTTGGATGATGTTAATACTGAGGTGTTTCCAAACTGAAGATGGTGTCTTGACACAAAAGCCCAATTAGAATTGATCACTTGATAGAGGCTTTCTTATAAGAATCAAATCTTAACCACCACTGGTTTCAAGGAAAGAGGCTGCCAAGCATTACCATTCAATGCATATTAAAAGCACCTATGGATCTTTCAATTTGATAAAATTAGTCTACATGGAAGAAGCGGAGCTAACATTGTTGAGTCCATTAAATTTAATAATGTCCTTCCACCTTATACGTAAATATTTCAATATTGAATGAAACACAGAAAAGTATCAAAATAAACGGAAACAATTAGTTGTGATATTTGAAAACTCTTCAGGACTTTACTATTCTGTGTAGGCAATTTCTTAAAGATATTACTGTCACAAATAGCCTGAAGCATTTCTGCATAATTGCCGTTCTATCTTCGGAGATTGTTAGGGTAATGAGAGGAGGAATCACATTCTATTCCTGTCTTGCTAATTGAAGCAGTTGATCGAATCTCTGTTTCATGAGAAGCCTGATAATGTAGATTTGGATATAAATATGGGTGCTTAGATCAGTCAAAAAGATAGAGTTTGTGGCAGTGAAGGCTGGAATTTATAGGATGGGAATCACTGCAGAAATCAGAGGCAATCACGGAAAATGCCGGTTAATTGGTTAGTTCCTAAACTAAGCCTCTGATTTTCAATCCCATATAATCTTCACAGGGCACCACACATTGAGACAATCTAGTATTTTTTTCTCTTGTTGATCCCTTTCTTGCTCATGTTGTATTTCTTCATACATTCTGTTCATATGTAGCTTAAGTGAAATAGTCTTTCATAAAGTGCTTTTAGTTGTACATATGTTATTTCACTTTGTGTTTGTTGGGTAGAAAATTAAATCCTTTGTGGTATCTATTCTTTGGGGTAAATATACTTCCTCTATTATTAATTAACCTTTGTAGTGTAAGAAAATGCTTTAAATTTTAGTGATCAGAAAACTTACTTATTAGAATTTTCGTTATTACTATGTTAAATATCATCATACTGTTGTGGTCAGACTGCTATCAACTTTTAATAATGAACAGTTAATGCATGATTTAATTTTCTATTCTATGACAAATATCACTTAAGACACTTCTATATCTTCATTCTGTCACCTAGTATGTGTACCTTCTTGTAGTCTTCTTCATTTGGATATTACCATTTGGTATTCTTATAAGTTTCTTGAAAAATGCCAATGATGGATTTTTTCTTGATATTGAAGAGGTTGATACATAAAATCTATGAATGTTATTTAGAATGTGATGAAACAGACCATGGAGATGTAATTCTTCTTGAGATTTTCTTGACTATCCATACTGTTGATTGTAAACTTAAAAACAATTTTTGATTTGGAATTACGATAATTCTTTGAGCATGACTTCTAGTATTATATAATCCCTTATTATTACATTCTAGATTTTCTTTGCTATGACACACATCCGTCCATTGCACTTATGTACCTTTTCTTGAATCTTGACAGAAAAATTACTTTTAAAGTTGTTGAACCTTTTTTAGTTTTCTGGTTTGTTGAAGGTTTCAAAATCACTTGAAAGTCGATAACATGCTAGTACAGGCTTCTTCAGCCATAAATTGAATATTTCCAGATGAGATTGATCAGAAACATTAATCTGACCTCATAAGGCATTGCCAATTTACCATTTATTCATTCCACTATTGATAGTCTAATTTTCCCAGAATTTTAAGAAAGTCAGTTTACTTTCATGACTCCAGACAATTGACTTTTATATTTATTCCCGAAATACATTCATTTTAGAGCGTGTGGAAGCTAGTGGATGGAATGGATTTTACAAAACTACTAATGTTATGAATCACTAATGTTGTTACTGGGCATCATATCGGAGTCATTTATGAAAAAGTCATTAGTTAATAAATTTGTGTTCCGGTTACAGAGGACTAAGTAGTTTACATTCATCGCACATTTCATGTAGTCATGATTCTTGAATTGTTTGAGGAGCTTTAGTTTGTATATGTAATTTGCTGCTACACACCCACATAGTGATTATCACCTTATATTTTTAATATTTTGGGATGTGCACATAGGGCAGGTATAACACGTTGAACACATTTACTACTACTTATATGTATTATTGGTAATGGTTGCCATTTCTTGATTTATATCTTGTTTTGTGTTCTTGTTGTGACCTGTAAAATTGACTTAGATCCCGATCTTTCATGGCTCTTGTGATTCTGTTGTTGCAACAAACCTGGCACCATAAAGACTTATAGTGCAAATCTCATGATGGTGTTGGTTTTTAATGTTGAGAATGTTCCCCACTCACTTTACATTATCTTTTCCTTTCTTTCTTTTAGTTTGATTATACTAATAAAGGACATCCCCTAAGGTAGGTTTTATATATAGAATGGGGGCACGGTGGTTAATAATATGAGTGGTGGTTGTGTAGTGTGTGAAATGGATGAAGAAACTGCAAAAATGGACTGGCAAGGAATAGATGAGAAGGAAATTGGTGCTATGAGTATGGGCTATTGAACCATACTGAACGTGGATAAATGAGAGAACTTGTATGTTACCTATGTGACTACTTTTAGGCAGGTCATACGGTGAAAGGGCACTGTTTACATTTCTACCCAAATTAGTAGATGAAGAAACAATTTGATACATTCATCTTTAAGGTGTGTACTTCCCAGATACGAAAGGGCCTAATCACCTGCATTTGATCCTTTATGTTCGTTGGAAATGTGTTGTAGAAAACGGTCTTCCAAGGCTAAATTTCTACTCATCAATCCGTTCATAAGGTGTTGTTTTATGGAAGCATTATGCCTTCCAAAATACGCAACATAGTTGATGAAGAAAGGAAAACAGTACAAAAACGAGATACAACGTGTTGCAGGGTATCACAGTATTCACCATTCTAGTGTCGTATTTCCTATTACGATTTGTAAGGTACGCTTTAAAAGCAAGACAACATGTCGAAGTGAGTCTTTGGCCATGAACAGAGGGTTGAATGTCTAAGTGATATTTTTGTCTGGGTCTTGGCACCCTAGTATCACACCTGAAAAGCTCGGGGGATCTGCATTGCACTTATCATAAAGGTGAGGGTGAGAGATGCGCATACTGACAGACTCTGTTCTAGAACGACACAAATAACAAACAAGTAATCATGGAGGGGATCTAATTTGTTGAATAATCCCAATACCATATCATGTGTGGCAAAGCGAAACACGTTTGAAACCGGGAAGCAGGAGACAGCTTTTAGATCAATGTATCCACATCGGCATCTTTGGAACATGGACTCAACCTACTTGCTTTTGTGGCTCTGGATTTGATTGTCCTATCCAGCTCTATTCATGGCTTCACTTCATTTCTACTAGGTAGAAATAGTTAAATTTAATATTGATTCTCAACTCCAAACAATATTTGAATTTGGAACTGTTCAATCAAAATACATTCACATTTCATTAGATACCAGTCCAGGAAATTGAGGTAATATTATATCTTGGTAGCTATTGGTTTCATTATTATTTACATTTTATCGGGGAAACATTCAGGGCTTCGAATGTGGATGGCATAAATTACACAGGGGATGACAGGCCACAATCAAATTATGAAGGATCTCATTTTTTCTTGAGCTATTTAGGTGAATTTAGTCACATAGCGGACAAACCATATGAACTACATGAAATTTCAGATTTGAAATGTTCTTAAGAGTGCCGCCATTGAAACTCATTCACTCCCATTAAAAAATCAATGCGGAGAAGTGAAAGGTACTTATGCATTGTTGCAGTGGTTATAACAAACGTTCTTTTAGCCAACTTAAGTTCGTCGACATTTGGGTAACAGCAGCTTTTAAACGGATCTTTAGTGGTCTCCATGATGTGTTGTTTTGTTGTATCAATACATGGCATCATTTCGTCGAAAATCATAAAATTAGAATAAAGTAATTCTAGTATCTTGAACCAAATTGTGCATGATACCCAGCAAAATCAAGCACATAATCCAATTCAAAACCACAATATGGCGGTGAAGAAAATCCTAACGTTTTATCTAGTGATTTAAAGCAACAATGCTAATTTTTTGTAAATGGTATTGATGTCTAATTTCCCCTTTGACCTATAGGTCGAGCTATATCTAAGCGAGCGTCGATATAAAATCTGAGTCAGAGTGTCGGTCTTGGCAATTGGGGTTCCAAGGTGTTCAGGAAAGATGGTAAAAAAATTGGTTAGTGACCAGAATGAACTTGGGACCTTTTTTGTTGAATGTACTCCTAGGCTCATTGCTATGTCACAATTTGTTCTTGGTTGGGGGATTAGAAATAGTAATAACTTTGAATAAGGTAAAATAAATATTGTAAAATTTAGGTTAGGGATTTATGCTACATGGATTTTCCTAGAGCATTGATGGTGAACTTAAGCATAAGAGATTTCTTAAGTTAGTGTACTAGGTATATATGAAAGCAGAATTCGACACTGCGACAATGGACCAAAAGTGTTTCTTAATGAGGACAAAATCATTCATTTTTTATAAATGTTATTAAAGGTAGTTGTGGATCACCTGCTATTATGTGTTCATATGTTATTTAAACGTAATAATGTTCTCCAAATCTTTGTTATAGGAAAATTTAATTCAGTTCCTACTTCGGGATTGAGACATATGGTTTGCACTCAATTTGGAAGTAACTGTAAGTACCTTATTATGTGGGGGTTATGGATGGTTTTAGATTAGAACCAGATTTTAGGATATAGATGAATAAGTGGATGGTTGAATTAAGATAGAGAATGTAAGTGCATAATTATATTTCCTATAAATAAATTTGCAGATAAAAAGCCAAAGTTTTAAGATGAAATCATAATGAAGCAGGGTTTGATAGACAAGTATTCCGGAAGATGTGGATATGGTGTTTGTTTTTTTTTATCTCTCTTGCATTCACTCTACCTTGGGATTTGGAGTTGATGAAGGGTTCTGACTAGAGGATAGAACTATTTGCCTTGTAGATTTTTTGATCTTAGTTTGCTTTAGAAAATGATATCAAATTTGTGAATTTGAGGAGTTTCGTGCAGTAGTTGTTTGTGAAGTGTCAAATGGAATCTTTGCAACTAAGGAATTTCAAAGTTGAAATGCATTGGTTTAATGATGACAATCTAACTGGTGGTGTTGTCTCCTTTCTTTAAATTAGAGAGACATGGTTCACTCTTTGGTCTGTTGCAACATGTCGAAGATTTAACAAATCAATAAATGGACTCTCAAAAAAAAAAGTTATAACAACTGTAAAGAAAGGTTTGCTCTTGTTCCTACACGAGGAGTTCAAGGGGGAAGCAAGCTTACGGTCTGCGTCTCTGATGACTTAGAAAACGATAGGTGCTCTAGTTGACTTGCTCTTTTGTCTTTTCATAATTCTTTTCTCTGATTGAAGATGGATGGTAATATGTTTGGTGGCGTCAGTAGTTCAGTTCCAATGTATTTAGACTAATGGTTTTGTATAGAAAAGCTTATTTTTCCGTATATTTTGCTGCACTTAGAAATGAAAAACATAGTTTTTTCTTGGAAAAAAAATTATAAAGACTAGAATAATAATAAGTTTAAAGATCATGAAGGCGTATAGAAAATAATTCCTTTTTTAATTATTTAGTATTTGATAGTGAAATTATAATGATTTTTTTCTTTTTATGGTAGCGAGAGTTGTATTATATTATAAAATTAAATTACATTTGACTTCAGCGATGCTGGTTTGCCCTCATACCGTTTACTAAGTGCAATTAATTATTGTTGGTTATTGAAATCATGAAGATTACTTATCTTAAACTGTATGTCACAATGAAATTAGTAATACATGATGCTCTCCAAGGTAATCATGAATTCATTATTTATTTGATTTTTCATAATTTGATATGATTTGAAAAATAATGGTACCAACGTGAATTTGAATAATAAGAATCTGATTGGATTCATGGTTGATTATGAAAAGATAACGGCGCAAGGGAAGGGGGGGGGACATGTTATCTGCTTGGAATGAGAGCTGAAAACTTGGTTTATGTTAAACTATATGTTTTATCTTGATAAGTTTTCCTTTAGTTTGGATGATTTATGGCAATAAGTCGATTTCCATAGGCTTAACATTTATAATTTTTGTGAGTGACTGAGCTCTCTACCATATCTGCGGTTTTTTGCCCGTTATTTAAGTGAGATGTTTCACGATTTACGGCAAGGATAAGTCTGTGATACCAGTTGTTGATACATTTGTTTGGTGTGTGAATAAAAGTGGATACACCTTTTGGAATTGTTTATCATTATTAAAGTTCCTCCTTTTTTTTTTTCGTATAGGAAGTTGCACTTTCTCTTGCTCATAGGATTGTTATAGATGGAATGAGAAGTTATTTCTTATCTGAACTGGCATGGTGGGTCATAATGTTCGTTTGATGGTATTTTTACTTATATTGGATGTTGATTATTTTAATTTCTGAGATAAAAAATTGAATACTACTTTGCCTATAATCAAACTTATTTTAAGGATTTTTAGTCTGTCAATTTCTTGAGTCAAACTGCAGCGGAGGCCTTGTTGTATGAGAAGCGGATTGTCTGTAATAGTTGTGTAACCCCACAGGTACTGACTGGTGGTGTATATGCAGCGGAAGCCATTTCCGTGGCATTGGGTGGCGGAGGATGAGTTGAGCTTCACTTGGTGCCTTCTGATACCGCCCTGATTCCCTATGAATTATTTCCGAGAAAATTCACTTCGCATGAGCAGATACCGGTTTGGATGCGTGGCGACGGTGAACTTCAGCCCGTGGGTTTGGAAGTTATGTTGGGATTGTCGTGTCCCTGTTCATTAGTTATTGGTGTTTTTAATTTTGTTCGACTTGTTACCGCTCATTGAAGAAATGGCGGAAGCATAGGCGCTTTTCAGAGGATTATTTGACAAGAGCCAGTGCAAAGATCCCAATTTGTGTTGAAACTCACCGACGATGTCGGTCTGCTGATAGTAGCATGAGCAACTGACACTACGGCTGCGAACTGAAAAGCGTTTTTAGCGCGAAAACTGCTTCCCTCATGAGTCACCACCGCTACTGGTCGGTGGTTCTCCTTCCTCCTAGTTCCAACTACCGCGCTATTCATGGAACCGAAACCGAACTCCACTGAACTAGCGATTCACCAACGGCAATGAGCGAACTGGCAAACATTGTAGTGTTGATTCGCTATACTTTTATAGGGTAATATAACCTCGTTGAGAAGTTGGCAAGAAGTTATACACCTTATTATATTGTCGATAGTCTTCATTTTTTCCACCAACATCTTAAGGATTACTGTTATTATATAAGTACGGGGGGTTCAAATTTTTAACTCAAATCCTCTTAATTATCTAAAGAAATAAAATCTCTTAAAATACAAACTTCTTTCAAAGTGGAAAATTTGATCTAACAACAAACTTGATATTGATCCATATTTATATTATATTTATACTTTTTGATATAATGATAAATATTTTATATGACGTTACATCATCTTAATAATAAGAAAAGGCTTTTACCTATCATTCTTCAATTCTTATACTATTAATCATATTTCAATATATGATTATTTTAATCTGACATACACATAAATTAAATGTGAATGCTCTACTAGCGGTAATTTTTTACTATAATAATATACGTATTGACATTGTCCAACTACTAGAAATTTTTAACCCGAATTTCCTTGGCAGATGGAATTTTAACCAGAACTTTTACATCATGGTGAACAAATGACCTTTCAAAATAATTTTGAATCCTCAAAATCAATGAGACCTTGAGATTTGAACCATAGACGCACGGAAAGAAAAATCCCCCGGCCAGTGACTAAAATCTCGGAACGGCACGAACGAGAATGTGGCGGCTAAACAGAAGCTTTGGTGCAAATATGGATGAGTGGATGTTTCCTCGTTGTCGGTCGTTCCCACGCTCACGTTGCGGGGGAATATTCTTAGGGTTAGATAAAAATTATTGGTGTTTTTCACCAAGGTGGGCTTTAGCCATTCGATAGAATGCCACCCGACAGGTTATCGCGCTGCCCGGCGGGCATATCCGTTGGGCGAATCCTCCCGGTGATCGCGGGCCCCACGCCTGCGACTTTCATCCCCGTCGCCCGAGTTAACATTCCTGCGTGCGATGTCTTCCCCGCCGCAGGATGGCAATCAACGTTTGGGTACTCCCCACACGACGCCACGAACTCCATTAGTTTACGGGGTGAGAGTGACCAAAAAGTTAGGTAGAAATAAACGATGGGGGGCTACAAACGCCGATTAATGGAGGCTGCATTCTGACTGCAGGTTTCCGCCTTAAATGATTTCTGAAATTTTTCTCTCACCTATTCATTTCGTCGACGGTGCTTCCTGCTTGTTATTCATCGACTCCTTACGCTAGGAAGTATTTTTTTGCATTCTTATTAATATGCCTAGGTCTTCACTCCATCCATTACGTCTTCGGAAGCTATTTTAACGTTGAACCAATGACCCTTAAAACTCATGGTGAACGTCGATGAAATCGTTTCGCAAGTAGCGAAATAGCGAGCAAAAACAAAGCAATGCGACAGCATGACGGTAGGTTACAGACGAAACATGAAGTTTGTTTGGAAAGGAAATTATTGTTTGGAAAAGTTGATAATTTCCCATTTTATTGTGATTTTCCTCATTTTATATAATGCAAATTTCATTTTTGTGAGTCGGTGGAAACCCAACAAGTGACTAACCACCATAGGTGTAATGCCTGTTCTTATAAAATTAAATTTTTATTTATATTAACAAATTTCCAAACTGTTTTATTTATTTAGTAGAGAGCGACTGATATTTGTTGTGATGGTGGCAACAGCTGGATGCCTTTGCCCGTAATTTATTTTGACGGTGGTGTCCGTCGTTGCGATGCGGCAGCGTAACGGCGTAACATCAAAATTAAAATTTACACTTTCTGGCGACAACATCACGGTTGGTCTTGCGCGACGAGCTCATAATTACGCTCTCTCTCAGGTAAATAAATATGAAGTTTGAAATTTTATTTAATGATAAAGATTTAATTTACGGTTAACGCGGTGTATTTTAGCGATATAATTCTTGGGAAGGTACGAAGCGATGGTGGCAACTCGTTGTTGCGGTAAGCGTATGACGGGGTTTTTACGCCACTATAGCGATGTTGCCATGCTTCTGTTTTAATTTTTGCCAATTAGTAATGACAATGAATTGCCATGCTTGTAACTTGAGTTTGTTACCCATCGCGTAAATTTTAATAACGATGCGAGTCTTGTGACGGCAATTAATAAACCCCTTTAATAATAGGTGTGTTGATGCCTGGCATAAAGCCACTATGAAGACAATTTAAGACATTTTTTCAAGACAATAGAAATATTTTGTCTTAAAAGTCACTTTATTTAATATTTTTTAGTGCAAATTGTATCAATTTTAGTTATTGTTAATATTAATTTAAGACAGACGGTTGATACAAAAAGGTATTTTAAGACAAAACTTAATATTTAAAGACAAAAACACTTTGAGACAAAAATATTTTAAGACAAAAACAGTTTAAGACAAAATATTTTAAGAAAAAAGGTTATATTTAAGACAAAAACATTTTAAGACAAAATATTTTAAGACAAAAAAATTTAAGACAAAAATATTTTAAGACAAAACTTTATATTTAAGACAAAAATTGTTTGAGACAAAAATGTTTTAAGACAAAAACAATTTAAGACAATTCAGACAAAACATTATATTTAAGACAAAAACAACTTGAGACAAAAATATTTTAAGACAAAACTTTATATTAAGACAATGGCCACTTAAGACAATGGCAATTAAGACGAAATTCGTTTAAGACAATCAACAATTAAGACAAAACCATATCAATTGAAGACAATATTATCTAACATGACTTGAAAAATTGACTCTAATAGTGCACCCTAAGTCTGCCAACGTGTAGGCTACTAATATCTTGCCCTATATTGAGGTTTCTATTTCACTTATCATTCATGTTATCTTATATAAAGAGAAAAATTTGTTGGGCTCTTCGTTTTGGTGGGGTAGCTGACTCTAAAGAATGCGACAACTTTTCCTAGCAAGATTTCTTAGACATCAATCCTAACCCTTATGTCCCTTCGATCTTTATTTATATGATTAGAGACAACTTTATGTCGTTTCACTCGACACTACTACACAGAGGGGGCTTTTAAAATAAAAGAAATATTTTGTCTTGAAATTTTTTATATGAGGCATTAGTAAAAAAGGAAAAAGTAAAGGATTAGGGGTTTTCCTTTATGTTGTTGATGGGTTCTTCAGGAAGCAGAGTGCTGGAGGCCAAAAACAACTAATGGGATTTAGGGCAATGGAGGCCGACAACAGAGGTGCTTGGTGAGAGGAGTTACATATGCACTTTCACTGAACATGGATAGGCAATAACGTAGTTGGAGTACTTTTTGGGGTCTCCATCGATAGTGTTTTAATTTGTGTTTTTTAACTGTTTCATTTATTTTGAACGTTACTTCTATTTGTTGGTTGCTACTATCAATACATTGTTGTGCTGAAAATTTTGATGGTCATTGAAAACATGGATTAGATTCACTTAAAGGATGGTGGAGACAAATTACAAAATATTTTCTTTTAGAAAATATGTAATCTCTACGACAAATTTTGCGAGAAGCTGATGTCGAGGATAAAAGATAGGATTGTGGAAGCATTAGTCACAAAATTCACAAGGGAGGTAATTTTGGTTGTAAGTGTGGAGGTAGATGGATTAAATGTAGCATTTACTGGTGTTGTTTGTTGCAATGCATCTATGCATAATTATCCAAGCTAGATTCAGTTTTTATCTTGATTCTAAATGATATCAAGGATCTCTACTGGTTCTTTTGTTTCAAGGTACACTAATAACAATTTATTTTCCACTCTAGTTGTTGATATACTATGTGGTCTATTTGAGACACACTACCTCGTTGTTTACATTGTATTTCTTCTGAACCTTTTCTCCTTTGGATCTTCATGCTCCTTCCCTGGTTTGGGAATGGTCAATTAGGGGATTTTCGAGGATCTTAGCTGCTACGTGTTGTTCTTTTCTATGGTCTATCTGAGACATACTGGCTGGTTGTTTTACATGGTATTTCTTCTGAACCTTTGCTGCTATGAATCTTCTTGCTCCTCTCTGGGTTGGGATTGGTCGATAGGAGGATTTATGAGGATATTTATTTCTACATAAGTGCATTAATTTTGATTGGTAGAGTTGGTAACATATTTCAATTTTGAATTCGATCACGAAGGAGTCTCTTGGGGTCATTAATTGGTCTAGGGGGTATTTATTTTCCAAGTTAGTCATTGATTATTGTTGGGTGTGGAGCCTGATTATCTTGTTTATTTTGTATCACAGCATTGGACCCCCTGTACCTTAAAAGGGGCGGCAACACCGCCCGTAATTAATCGCTACTGTGGGGGGTCCAGGGGGGGCGGCAGCGCTTTTTCGGAGCCCCCCCCTAGCGGGGGCCGCTGCCCCCGAAGCTAAAAACAGATGTAAAATTGCCTTGTAAAAGTATAGTAATTTCTAGTCAATCTGGGCCGTTCATAGGAAAATGATCTGACGGTAGAAGTTATGTTTAGATTAGGGTTTCTTGCCCTAGAAGGCAACCCCTCGTTTTGATGAGGGTATTGTATTGCGGCTGTGTATTGTATGTGCATTCTCGGAGCGAGAAACAGAGAGGGAGACTGTGAGAGAACAAAGGATATTACAGCGGATCTGCTGTAGGTTGTGTCTCTTCATTTTGCTGGATAATAGAAAGGAAGGACTGGCTGTTCGGGGTGGACGTAGCCCAAACTGGGTGAACCACGTATATCCGTGTCTCTCTGGTTTTATGTGTTTTGTGTGCTTGTATTTTCCACATATTTTATGTATTGCATTGCTCGTAATATTTAATTTTCTAACAATTATATGAGGGACATTCCATTAATGGTTTGCTCCATCATTGAAGATATTTGTCGAATGTGTGATTGATTAGATTTTATGAAAGAAATTGCTTGATGATGATTGGCCAGTCTATTTTATTTGAAGGGGTTTCCTAGTGGATTGATTTGGTGACAACCTACATCGAGTGGTGTCAATAATTGATAAGTGACATTAATTTACCTTGTCTACATATTTTATCAAGGTTTTTTCGGACACTACTACAAAAGATGTTTTTTAGTAATGCTCTCTACTTTGGTGCACATAAAGGCGAGATTGCAGAGTGTCAATGGTGTCCATTGTACAACTGGCCTTTACATCTATCAGTAGGATTTTACTTGATATTGAAGGAAACTGGGGTGGTGATGTGCCATTACTCAATGTGTTGGTACATGCGACTATTGAGGCAGAGAGTCGTGGTTGCCCCAAGTCGGGAGTCTATCCCGTTGGGACATCTTCTGTACATGAAAATATACACGTGGATTCGAATGTTTGGGTATCTCCACTGGTTATTGAACCCAAGTCGTAATCAATGGAAATTATTTTTCCATCATTCATGGAAAAATAAGGAAGTTAATTAAGGTTGATTTGGATTATCAATAACTTGTTTTTAATTCCGATGTTTTTTGGGTCCGGGTGGTAGGATTACAACAATGAGATTTGGTGGGTAAGTGGTTTTATCTACGAATGGTTGGCTCTCAGATGGCGTCCTAGGTTAAAAAACATTGGTACCCTATTCTTAAGTACACTCCTATTTTCAACATTTTATACAATCAATGGTTATGCTTCCACTTTATTAATGATGGAAATGCTGTGAAGATTTTGGGATCATATTGGGTTCATGGTTGTGGTTTCCTCTCTTTAAATCACTGACATGTGGGATTTGATCCATAACTGGAATTTCCAAGAAAGAAATTGGTTTCAAGCTAAACTCTTTGGTTTACTGCTCGGGTCATGTGTGTTAGGGTCATAAGTTTTATTGTAAAATGTTTTTCCTTATCCTTTAATTTTCAGTTTTGAGTAGTTGAGCCTGTGACTACTAGTGCTGCCATAACCTCTAGATCGTTGTTTGACATCTTTGAGTTTCCTACATGAAGGGTTCATTCAAATTCTGAAAGAGTGTCAAGTTAATGGGAGTTATGGTCGCACATGTTTTTGTCATGTCAAGTCAAAAGGGGTTTAGTCATTTGTCTATCAAAATTGTCTAAATTGAGCTCATTTGCAGTCAGATTTATAATGGTTACAAGGTATGGTCATTCGAAACATCCTACAATTTTATCCCTCATTCTTATTTACCCTATGCTTATCCATTTCACCTCCTATTTCCCTATTTACCCATTTACCTTCCATTCATCCCCCTTCATATAAATTTACATCCTACACCCTTCCCATATACCATTAACCTATCATCATATTACATTCATTTTATTTCCCCCTTTCATTCTAAACCATTCCCTATTTTAACATTACCATTTCCCATAATCATATCATATAACCCTCATGCATAATACCCCATTCTCATATATAAAACTCCCATACCAAAGGGATATCATACCCCTTATACTTAATCATTACCTATGTTGTGATTCACATGCCAAGTCAGGTGGAGCGCTCCAAAACATCAAGTCAAAGCATCACAATGCTACTTAGATTTTCTCACTTCACAGCGTTGCGCATAATCTATTTTTTACACCCTTTTGAAACGACAATTCCGACCACATAAAGGCCAATTATGGAAAACTGAGAGAGGTTGTTCTTAAAGACGGGCTAAATTACAAAAAATTCTTCCAGTTTTCATACAAGTGTCACAGATCAGGCATTATGAATGCATCTTTAAAGCTCATTTTTTGTAGTTTGTAAATTTCCTGTTTTTCAGCCATGGTTTTGCAAATCATTTTGTGAGAAGACGAGGAAGGAATTGGAGAAACAGAGAGATTTATTTCTTCCCAAAACTATCATATAAAATAACCTCCTTCAGTTTTGAAAAATATGTTACGGTTTGGGAGATATACCCAAAACAAAGTGTGTTACGCGGGTGTTGCACAGGCATTGTGCAGGTGTTGCGCAACCCTTGCCTACTGAGTATCACTCATGTTTTGGAGCTTTTAGAGATTTGAGAGGTCAGATTGATTTACACTTGGATGCCATCTAATCGACTTTTGAACTAAAATTCATAGGGTGGTTAGTTTGGATTGGATCCACTTTCTTAGGCTATATCATGTCTACTACTTGACCTTCCTCTAGCTCAAACAATTAGAACACATTACTAAGTGTTGTGTTTCTTCCTCTTCTTTATTTGTGATGATATATCTCTCCATAGGCTAATAAATACCTTACAAAATGAGGCTTCCTTTTATACAATCATGATCCATCTAATTTAACGTGCTCACCTCCTTGTGGCATCACTTCTTTTTTCTCTTCCAAAGTTCTAGACATATTCTCCCCGCATATTCTTCTCTCCAAGATATTTCATTTATCAAATCCCCCTATTTGAACAAATGTTTGGTATTCTCTTGACAACTTTGAAACCTTTTGAACTCTTCTACTTGTGCCTCTATGTTTTCATCCTCACTAATACTCATTTTCATTACCATGGTATTGTGATGAATCCCCTTCGTTCTATTCATCCACCACTTCTTAATTATTACATTTTGATTAAAATCCTTTTTTGCCCTCTTTAATGCATGTGCTTCCTCCATTTCACCTTATTCCCTTATTTATTCAATATCAGTCAATACATTTTAGGTCACCTCCAAGAATTCATGCTTGCACTTCCATGGTTGGAGAACTAAAAGGCACATAATCCTCTTCCACCACAAAATTATTTATCCATGTCACTATCTCCTTAACCAACCTTTTATAAGCTACTTTGTTGTACTACTACCCTTATCTTGATTTTAAATAACTAGTTCAACTCTACTACAATCTCAATATCTAACTCCATATGGTAATTAACCCAAATATCTATTTCTCTTGAAACTTTCTGATCAAAATACTACAACAAAACAAAATTATGGGATAATTATCCATGTCTTATCCTTATCAAAGTTTATAACCAAGATATGTCTTACCCTCGTATGTTCCTAAGATGTTTGAATTCACGTGCGTGCAACTCCTCCAAAGATGTCAATGTCTCCAGGCTTGGCAACTCCTCTAGTTGTTGACAACCACTTATGTCCAATTGTTGAAGCTTTGCAAGACCAAAAGGCCCTCCTGTTTTTCTTAGTGCACCAGAGAACCGCATCTGTAACACTATTAATGATGCTAGCAATGCTCCAAATTTCCAATATCCACCAGATAATTACAATACTCAATCTTCAAGTGTTGAATATTGGGGCAAATACCTTCAACAAACAATAGCTCTGATACTTTAGTTTTATGGGTTACACAGAAACTCCCCACAACTATCATGTGTACTTTCCATCCCTCATAATGATAGTTGTGTGAAGGGATGGAAAGTTTAATGAGGAGAACGCGATGTGGTTCTCTCTTGAGAGGGATCTTTAGATCCCACCAGAAGAGTAGCTCTTAGCTCCAAAGGAAGAGCCTCATGAAGTGTTGGAGCAACAAATATATTGAGGAGTAGAGAGTGGAGACATTCACTCAAGAAAAACCATCCAAAGAAGGTAGAAAAAGAACCAGGGAAGCTGATATATTTGTGCAGAATGCGAGGGAGAATGTGGGAGCTCCTTCAAATTTGTGCAGGAAAACGAGGTCACCTGAGAGGTACACTGGCTACATGGCTATTATGGTTGAGCTTATAGATACTAAGCCATACTATTTCGATGAATAAATAGAGCAACCTATATGGGTTGATGCAATGGTGGAGGAATAAAAATCCATTGTAAAGAATAACGTTTGGGAAATGGTCCCAAGACCATCATATAAATCAAGAGTGGGTTCAAGATGGATCTTCAAGGTGAAGCCAGTAGCAGACAGAAGCATAGAGAAGTATAAGGCCATATTTGTTGCCAAGGGGTACTCTCGAGTTGAGGATATTGACTATGAGGAGACCTTTTCTCATATAGCAAGGTACTCATCCATTAGATCAATTCTTGCTCTGGCTACGTAGATGGGGTGGAAGATCCACGTGATGGATGTAAAAACAACATTTCTCAATGGGGTTATTGAGGAGGAGGTGTACATCGAGCAAACAAAATTTCTTGAGACATTTGATCAGGAGTCTCATGTGTGCAGACTCAAACAAGCATTGTACAGTCTCAAACAAGTACCTCGTGCTTGGTACACCAAGATCGATAATTATATCACTGGTTTGGGCTTCACCATAAGTGAAGCAGATGCAAACCTCGATCACATCTTGGTAGAAGGTAAATACCTTATTATTGCCTTATATGTTGATGATTTTATTTTAACTAGTGATTAGTAGTTGATGAGATTTTGATTAAAACTTCATGAGTAGTTGTAAATCTACACCATTCTACAAGGATGGTGGAGGAAAATTACAGAATATCCATTAGCAGACAATATGCCCACTTCAAAATATCTACAACAAATTTTTCGAGAAGAAAACACTAAGGATAAAAGATTGGATTATGGAAGCATTAGTCACAAAATTCACAAGGGAAGTAATTTTGGCTGGAGGTGTGGAGGTAGATGGATTAAATGTAGCCTTCGCTGGTGTAGTTGCTAGTGTTGTTGGGTGTAATATGTCTAAGCATAATTATTTGAGCTAGATTCAGTTTTTATGTTGCTTCTGGATGATCTCATGTATATCTACTAGTTTTTTGTTTCAAGGTACACTAATAACAATTTGTTTTCCATTCTAGCTATTGGTTTACTCTGTGGTCTATCTGAGATGCACTGGCTGGTTGTTTATGTGGTATTTATTCTAAACCTTTGCTCCTGTGGGTCTTCCTGCTCCTTCTCTGGTTTGGGATTGGTCAATCGGGGGATTTCCAAGGATCTTAGCTACTACTTGTTGGTCTTATTTGTGGTCTATTTGAGATGCACTAGCTAGTTATTTTATGTGGTATTTCTTTCGAACCTTTTCTCCTGCGGATCTTCATGCTCCTCTTTGGTTTGGGATTGGTTGATCGAGGGATTTCCAAGGATCTTTACTGCTATGTAAGTGCATTCATTTTGGTTGGTGGAGTTGGAAACATATTTGAATTTTGAATTTGATCACAAAGGAGTCTCTTGGGGTCATTAATTGGTCTAGGGGGATATTTATTTTCCAAGTTGTTCATTAATTATATGAGGGACAATCCATTAATGGTTTGCGTTGTCATTGAAGATCTTTGTCGATTGTGTGCTTGATGAGATTTTCTGAAGGATATTGGTCGGCGATGATTCGACAATCTATTGTATTTGAAGGGGTGTCCTAGTGGATTGAGATGGTGACGATCTACATCGCGTGGGGTCTATAATTTATAAGTGACATTAATTTTCCTTGTTTACATATTTTATCGAGGTTTTTTCAGACACTACTACATAAGGTATTTTTTGGTAGTGTTATCTACTTTGGTGAACATATAGGCAGGATTGCAGAGTGCCAACGATGTTAGCTGTACAACTGAAATTTGCATCTATTTATTATGATGTCACTTGATATAAGGAAATTGGGTCGGTGACATGCCATTACTCGATGCATTGGTACATAAAATGGTTGGGGAGTGGTTGTTACAAATTTCTCCATTATATTTATCATATATATCTTATATATTATTAATATTTATCTATTACTTAGTAAATGAACTATTGTTTATTTCATTTTTCAAAGAATATTTTCCCTCACTCACGAATGTATTAAAAGTTCTAAGGGAGGCTGGTACATTTTCAATCCCCATAGGTTTACCTTTCTTTGTCTTCAAATGGAGCACAATAATAACTAGAAACTAAAATACCAACTAGTAACCCTAAAATAATTAATAAGATTTTGTATTGAGAGCTCTATGAACTCTTTTACAAGAGCATTTACCAATTGAATTAATCCTTATTTCCTCTAGCTCTTAACTAAACCTTTGACACTTTATTATTAAAAACATTGAAATAAAAAGCATGTATAATTAGTGGATGATATATTCCAATTTATCAAATAAGTTAACAATCACAATATCAATTAGTTAATAAGGGGAAATTTTATCAATGACATGAGGACAAATATTATTGAAGTAGCTTAGTTCTATGGTGTGCATGGAAATTGTTTTATACCTCAATGCATTTTGTTTTTCCATTTTTTCCAATAGGTTCCTTTCTTGAGAAACATATCAAACACTAAGTTTTACTAATGACTTATAAATATTTAAATCTCCATAGTGGAATGATATTTGTTCATATTGGAATTGCAATCCACTAGTTCTACCTATTAGGATTAGTAAAGACACTTCAATAAATTTAATATATCAATTCAAATTACACAAGTGACACCATATAAAGAGAAAAAATTAAATTGAGGTTGGCTATTATCATATTCGCATTGAAATTATACATTTATTTTTTGGTTAAGTCGGGCTAGTCTAGAGAAAGAAATCTACTTTCATTACGAAAAAGGGGCAAACCATATTTTTTTTTTTTGCAAGTAAATTCCAAATACATTATCATGTTAGTTTAGTGGTTTTCATTTATTAATATGAGTATGCAATTGAGTAATGGAAATAGAATCCAAATGAGAGACCATGAAATTAACAAACCTTGGATTTGGTGTGAGATCTCTGCCTTCTACCCTCATTTTCTTAGGAGTTTCTCCTATGATATGATGAAACATGCATCCCAACATAGACTAAACTAAATTAACACCCAATTTTGTAATAGTGTAGATTTTAAATCTTGTACCAAATGGAAGTAGTCCATAGTCATGGGCATCCATATCGACATTTTCTTCAATAAATATTTTAGGCCTAAAGGTAAATGGACTCTTCCATATAGTTAGGTCTTTAAAAATGACCTACATATTTACATGTATAATATATCCTTTACACATATATTGTGGCAACCAATTGTCAATATTTTATGTTTTTCTATGCAAAATCATTAAAGAAGTGGGTGAACACACAAATGGCATTTTTTGTGATATATTACATGAACTATGAAAATGGCATTTTTTGTGATATATTGCATGAACTATAGATGATGAAAATCAATGTCACTCATCACTTTATCTAGTTTGTCTCGTGCTTAAAATATAAACTTACCATTCCATAAGTGAAAATATAAATAAAATCCCGATAGAAAAACCATTAATGAAAATGATCCCAAATAATAAGCACACCACCATTTGTCAAAAATATCTTCATCCCAACATAATCTCTCAATATTACATATATTTCCTTTATTGATGATTATGGATCTTGATTATGGATCTGATGTCACCCTAAACTTTAATGATAAAAATAAAAAAGAAAAACATCCTCCTAACCATATTTTCATTCCTTACACATGAATCTTAATATTAAATATTCATTAACCTTTATCATAGTAATAAATATAAAAAATAATATTAAATATGCATTAACCTGTATCATAGTAATAAATATAAAAAATGCAACATGAAGAAATCTAATTCGTTGCAACTCTAACCACCTTTATATATTTTGCACGAAATAAAGTTGTTTTGTTTCAAATTATTTTTCAAGTGGTTTACATGTATTTTTACGCTAGAGACGTTCTCTTTGTTTACTTGGGGTTGGCTTGGGGTGAGCAACACTATTCATCGTAGCCAATGAGACGCTTTGCCTATCGCCCTTCCCACCAATTAAAATTTAACATTTAGCTATTCCTCTTACCAATAAAAATTGGTCATCTGTCCAATAAATTCCTTACAAATCTCTGTTGCGTGGTTTGTGTTCTTTGAACAGAGGGTTTTCTGTTATGCCGTAGGGCTATGGCGTCAACACGACGGTCGCAAACAAACCAGGCCAATGGATATCTCAGAAGCCAGAAAACCACTTGAGTACAATCAAATCAAAGTTTCAAAACATGTTGGCCGCCTCCTTCATGAAGGTTAAGGTGCCCACCATTGCCGCAATCTGTGGGCACGCCGTAGCAGGAGGTTTCATGGCCGTCATAGCAAGCTCTCGCCCGGAACCCTAAGGGATGTGGTATTGGGCGCTTGAAAGTTTAGTGCTCAGATCGCTGTGGAAAGTGGATTCTGTTTTCACAGACTCGCCTCAGACATTATAGGCCGCAGTTAGCGAAGCTCAGAAATGGAGATAGGGCTGAGAGCAGCGCCATTTCAGTTCGCTTCAATCTCTGTAGGCTATCACTCATTTGTAAACGTTGACTAAACTGTTGGATTTACTCTGTTCTATCTCTTTAAATTGTCCGGTTATCTCCACTGAGAATACTACGAACTACACTCTCTTTCTCCATCAATTGAAAAAAAATTCAGAAATGGCACCCGAAGTTTTATGGAATGCAAGCTGCACATATTCACAAGTTGTTTTTTTGCATTTTGGATAATGGTTCTCACTGGGGTTCTATGTTTTGGCAGAGCAATGGAAAGCGAGAGCAGCTTCAGAGTTGCAGGGTATCAAGACTTTCACCGAAGTAAAATAAAAGCAAAACCCCTAAGAGCTTATGATATTGCACTGAAGAGTTGCATATGGTTATGATTCCTTTGTATTGAATGTGTTTACAGGATCCTAAACCCCTGGCACCATTCCATGGGAGATCGAAGATATGCTGGGAAATCAGGACAACCAAACACTGACACCAACACAAATGCATCTGCCAACCTCCGCGCCTCTACTACATCTGCAAAGGGGAAATCTACACGGGGAGGAAAAAAAAATGCTAATGTTTCTGAAGCAGCGGCGGGAGTAGCAGCAGAAGTGCCTCATGCTCACCTTTCTCCTTAGCAGATTGAAGGTAATGCAGCGGCAGAAGCTGTTTCTTGTCCTCTTCCTCCACCTCAGAACGAAGGAGGTGATGTAGCAGCAGCAGCCGGGGATGTGGCTTCTGAATACCTTGCTCCTCCTCAGATGGATGATGGTGCTGTGGCAGAAGTGGCTTCTGGTCACCTTCCTCCTCAGACATAAGCTGATGTAGCAGCAGTGGTGGCTGAAGCGGCTTCTGGAGACCTTTCTCTTCCTTAGACAGAAGATGATGTGCAGTCTGTTGCTGAACGTGGATTGGGCAGACGCAGTGGCAGAGGCAGAGGCAGGGGTTTAAGTAGGGTTACTTTTGCTTTGCTATTTTGGGGATCTGCTACTGAATCTGGATCTCGACCTGGAGGTTCTGGGACTGGAGGAAACGCTGGGCGAAGTAGTGTTTATTTAACAAGATCAACATATGCTGCTGGAAGCTCTGGTTCAAGTGCTGGTGTTCTCTCGACCTCTGCTGGTGGTGACGCTTTTATATATTTACATATTAGGTATGACCTTATTTCACTCACCCCATGAATAAATGCATAGCGATAATAAGGTATTGGGGAGGGGCTAACCGCTCGGAGAAGAGCAAATTGCTGAGTTTAGATTTAAGAACGAAAGGCTTGTACATGAGTAGCTAGCCCAAATTCGCCTAAATTCGCCTGTACGTGGTCAAATAAATTTGCAGGGCAATAGTGGTGTGTTTCATGGTTTTCTTTTGAGTATTGTGTCTTCCTCTTGAATGAGGTACTAGTAGAATTTATGCATTTAAGCTCAAGCTAGATTTCATGTTATAGATTTCATGTTATGTTTAAGTTTAGATTAAATTTTTTTTTCATGAATAGGCTCAATATTGCCCATTAATAGAATTTATGCATTTAAGCTCAAGCTAGATTTCATGCTATATTTAAGTTTAGATTTTAAAAAATGTCATGAATGGGCTCAATATTGCCCATTCTATATAATTTTGCTGCTACTTAAACAAAGCATTCAGAAATACTTCTACAGAGATTTAAATAAACTGAATTAAAAGTATTAGGGTGGCATTTATCAGAATGAGGTCTTTCTTACCAGAGATCATGACTTAAACTACATTGATTTGAGGACATTGATTTGAGGAGTTGAACAAATGTTGCCATAGAAGTAAACTCATTCAAGTTGGACAACAGTCAGCTTTGCACTTACTGGTTTTTCAAGTTATGCACTTCCCTATTTGTCTTTCAATTTATGCACAGACAGAATTATACCAAGAAGCAAGAGGCTGTCAAGATGCAAGTTGTCATCAAGGTGGGGGAGTCCAGAGGAGACATTGATGTCCACATTGATGTCCACAGTGAAGGACATACTCAACTGTTTCTCCATGAGGACATCACATATGGAGTAGTGAGAATGAATCCTGGTGGTGAAATTGTGCCCACCAAGAGAAAGTTGTTGCTCAACTTTGTATCTGAGCTATTGTTTAGGGCTATTAGAGTTGTTATTTAGGACTGCTGGTGACCATGGGTGATATTATTCAATACTAAATTAACAATATTCATTTACTATCAATACCATGTTTAATTGTATTTGTAGAATTTATGCATTTAAGCTCAAGCTAGATTTCATGTTATGTTTAAATTTAAATTAAAAAAAAATGTCATGAATAGGCTCAGTATTGCTCATTAGTAGAATTTATGCATTTAAGCTCAAGCTAGATTTCATGCTATGTTTAAGTTTAGATTTTAAAAAATCTCATGAATGGGCTCAGTATTTCCCATTCTATGTAATTTTGCTGCTACTTAAACAAATCACAAGTTTGCAAAAGTCTCACATAAAAGGCAATTGCATTTCTAGACTATGAAAATATTTCAAAAGCACAATAACTGATGCACACATACAGCTCGCTCACGTGCACGCTCAAGGTACTCTTCTCGATCCCGTTTCCTCCGATATGTATTATCTACACTATTGACCTGTGCAAATGTACATTAGCATTTACAAGAAACTATTAGAGCAACATTATCTATAATTTTTACTCCCTATCTAACAGCAAGATGTCACTAGTTGAATAATAAGAGAATGACGAAGGATATCCTCCACTGTTAGATAAAGACATTGCTAACAATTTTTGCACCATTAGTCATACTTACATGACTGCCAGGTTGAGCCATAGCAAGCAAAGCTAGTTGTCTGCCAAATTTAGCTTCACCAAAACGTTGAGTGTTTCAGAGGTTTACATCATCATTTTAGAATTGCAATCCTGCACACATTGTTCAATTTATAATAGTTGTATATCTCTACTGGATGTAACTGCCAAAACACAGCTTACTATGACTAAAAGTAAAATATCAAATCACGTTGCAAGACATACTCAATCATTGAAAAGATTCAATTTGTCATGGAAAATATGCAAACAAATGTCAATGAAACATAAGAGATGCACACTATAAATAACGTAAATTGTCTCAACGAGGATTTCCAGTTCGAGGAAAATGTCAATTTTAATAGATTTGAAATTGTATATATTGATTTATTTGCCATGAGGTCTGTATATGATAAATCAGTGTAATAAGGGAAAAGACAGTGCAACAATTAATTTTTTTTTAGCAATGATCACTTTCAGAATCAGAACATAATCAGAATTGCTAATTACTTCAATGGTTTTGCCATTCCTCGTTATCTTTGATGTTAAATTTTTACAAGGTTTTCTTTCAGAGGCAATATTCACCACAATTGATCACTACACTGAACATTCAAAACGGGGGTCTGACCGAAAGGTCTGGTTTCAGATTTAGATTTTAAAAAATTTCATGAATGGGCTCAGTATTGCCCATTCTATGTAATTTTGCTGCTACTTAAACAAAGCATTCATAAATACTTCTACAGAGATTTAAATAAAATCAACTAAAAGTATTAGGGTGGCATTTATCAGAATGGGGTCTTTCTTACCAGAGATTATGACTTGAACTACATTGATTTGAGTAGTTGAACAAACATTGCCATAGAACTAAACTCATTCAAGTTGGACAACAGTCAGCTTTGCACTTACTGGTTTTTCAAGTTATGCACCTCCCTATTTGTTTTTCAATTTATGCACTGACAGAATTATACCAAGATGCAAGAGGCTGTCAAGATGCAAGATGTCATCAAGGTGGGGGAGTCCAGAGGAGACATTGATGTCCACAGTGAAGGACATACTCAACTGTTTCTCCATGAGGACATCACATATGGAGTAGCGAGAATGAATCCTGGTGGCGAAGTTGTGCCCACCAAGAGAAAGTTGTTGCTCAACTTTGTATATGAGCTATTGTTTAGGGCTACAAGAGTCGTTGTTATTTAGGACTGCTGGTGACCGTGGGTGATATTATTCAATACCAAATTAACAATATTCATTTACTATCAATACAATGTTTAACTTTATTAGTAGAATTTATGCATTTCAGCTCAAGCTAAATTTCATGCTATGTTTAAGTTTAGATTAAAAAAAAAATGTCATGAATAGGCTCAGTATTGCCTATTAGTAGAATTTATGCATTTAAGCTCATGCTAGATTTCATGCTATGTTTAAGTTTAGATTTTAAAAAATGTCATGAATGGGCTCAGTATTGCCCATTCTATGTAATTTTGCTGCTACTGAAACAAAGTATTCAGAAATATATCTACAGAGATTTAAATAAACTGAATTAAAAGTATTAGGGTGGCATTTATCAGAATGAGGTCTTTCTTACCTGAGATCATGACTTGAACTACATTGATTTGAGGAGTTGAAACTACATTGATTTGAGGAGTTGAACAAACGTTGCAATAGAACTAAACTCATTCAAGTTGGACAACAGTCAGCTTTGCACTTACTGATTTTTCAAGTTATGCACTTCCCTATTTGTTTTTCAATTTTATGCACAGACAGAATTATACCAAGAAGCAAAAGGCTGTCAAGATGCAAGATGTCATCAAGGTGGGGGAGTCCAGAGGAGACATTGATGTCCACAGTGAAGGACATACTCAACTGTTTCTCCATGAGGGCATCACATATGGAGTAGCGAGAATGAATCCTGGTGGTGAAATTGTGCCCACCAAGAGAAAGTTGTTGCTCAACTTTGTATCTGGGCTATTGTTTAGGGCTACTAGAGTCGTTATTTAGGACTGCTGGTGACCGTGGGTGTGATATTATTCAATACTAAATACTAAAAGTACATTTAAACAAAATAACAATAAAATTAAAACCTAACCGCATGGAAATTTAGGTGGACCATGAAACAACAGCTTGGGAAATCTTTAATGTTTTGTCAAATCACAAAACTAATACTTTTGTGTTGATGTTGAGCAAGTAAGATTCAATTACTTTTCTTTCAACTTGACAAATGAGTTACAATGTGGTTGCTCATGCTTGGGCAAAATAGCCATTATTCTTGTGCATTTTTGAAACAATGTTTTACTTGGATTATGATAGTGGGTCTATACCCAACCTGCCTCGTAGACTATAGTTAATCTATTACTCAAGTTGCAATATAGAGCCACCATCTAAAAAACCAGAAAAGCAGCTTGTTATGTGAAGAAGTCTTAACTTTAAAAAACAACCCCAAGGAAAACCCTGATGAAAAATTGTTGGCAAAGAAAATGGGTTACAATCTGTAATTTATATTGGCAAAGAAAATGGGTTACAATCTGCAATTCATACATGCCTGCAACTGCAACTGAAACTGCTTTAACCTATTTGACTCAACTTCGCCAGAAATAGAGCCTTTTTCCCTCTCGCAACTTTGTTTAGATAAACTTTCCTTCATTTCCAAACAATAATTTCCCTCATTTACTTTTCTCTGTATGGAGTGGATTTTTCCAAGGACGTATACAAGGAGTGAATATCACTGTAATCAATATTGGTATTAATTTCCATAGTGGGAATATTTACATTTTCCAGTTGGAAATGGAAACAGATTTTTTGGTTGCTATTTATCAATGCAGATGCCTTGGACTTTCACTTACCTTAATATCTTACCTTGATACTAGTAGAATGTTAAGGTGTTGTCATAGTATTGATGCCTTGGATTATCACTTAGCTTACCTTAACACCATCTGATCAGGTGGCTTGAGTTAAATTCATCATTCTCGTGTGAGAAATCGAAATGAGGGTAGTTGCAGGTATGGCCAAAAATATCAGATTGGAAGGGTCATCTGCAGATGATGATTTTTTATAGTGATTTCCATTCTATTAAATGTTGCGGTGTATAACTTTAGCTTTCTAATCTTGGTACAGTTCAAATAAGGAAAAGACCAAAAAAGGAATAGGTGGTGGCTTCACCAAGTTATGTGGTATTTCTCCAGAGCTACAGTCATTCCTTTGGGTATCTGAGTTATCCAGAACCCAGGTTAGCAGTGCTTGTGCCAACATTACTATTGCTTACTTTCTACATAAAAGTATCAGTTTTTCAAGGTATGCTTGATTGTATTAGTTGACTTCTGTTGTTTTGTTTTGGATGAATCACATGGCTAGGTTGAAGCAAATTTGGGTTTACATTAGGGAAAATGATTTGCAAGATCCACAAAACAGGCGAAAAATCCTGTGTGATGACAAATTACGCTTGGTGTTCAGAAAAGATTTAGTTGACATGTTTGAGATGAATAAAGTACTTTCAAATCATATTTTGTGACTAGATAATGGAAATACTAAATCTAAACTGAGATAAACTACACTCTTTAATTATGGAAAAGAAAAATAATTCTTGAAGGCAATTTCTAATGAAAAAAAGCTAAATATGGTGTTCTCTAAGGCTGGAACATGCATAAGCCCTCTACCTCTGTATATATATTTGTTGCACCTATCCAACAAGCTCTCTCTTGTGCGCTCAAGAACCGAGGGAAGGAATAATAGGGATGATGTATGGATTTAACTTCAATGCTTTCGAGCCCTTAGCCACAATATCATCAATGCTGTATGGATCTGCTGAAGGTTGCCACACTGAAGATGCTGCAGTTGAATATGCTACTACATGAGAATACTTTGGATAAATAGATAAAGCTAAAAAATTCCTTAGGTGCACTATAATAAGTTTATATCTATAATTTATGTCAGGATTATGTAGAATGAGCTAGGAGGCATCAAGTTATTTGAATATTCCATATTTAGTTTTGACTATTTTTAGAAGAGTTTCGTTATTTATAAACTAATTCTTGTTTTCACCTAGTCATTGTAAGTCCCCACTGCATCAACCTTATTATAATGTGAATCAAAGTTTTAAGTTCTAGATGACAACTCTCTCTCTCTCTCTCTCTCTCAATGCATTTGTATGAAGATTTTCTAAAGTTAAAGAGTTGAGAGCTATGATTAATGAGTTTGCTTCAATTTCATTTATGTTAATCATGTTAGCATTTTCTCTAGGTTACAAAATTTCCTTCCTTAACTATAGGAGAATAACTAATAAGTAATTCCATATATGTAAAATTATGTTAGGCTTAAGCAGGAAGTTGGGAGACATGAATTTCTTTTTTGGGATAATATATTCCTTTAATAGGCATAAAGTATAGAGCTTTAAACAAAAAAGACATTTCGAATGTGTAGACATCTACACGTTCAAGCTGAAGTGGAGAGCCTATTCTATACCCTCTTGACAATCGACAGGTATATGGGTAGGATATGCTCCAAGAGTTACATTAATCCAAAAAGAAACCCAAAAACTTCAAATATTGAAAATCCTAACTACCATACCATGCAAGAAAACTAGGAGCAGGGTGAGAGGGAAAGATCAAGCCAAGCGATGCTATAGATCGGGCTACCATGACTATAGGATTCAACCAGAAATTTAAACTCTAGAACATGTTATCATGGGCTAGTTTCATGAAGTCATCAATATGCTTGGAATATATATAACTGCTGGTGCAGTAGAAAAAGAATGTGGTAATGAAACTCCTTGACCATGCACCTTAAACTATTGAGAAAATTAATTTACTTCTGCCCTCAAGATTTTGATACTTTCCATTGGTTGAGAAAATGAAAAATTTACTGTAGCCATAATTCAATTACATAGGAATAGGAGAACCATTGTAGTATTCTCCAATTACATGAGATTAAAGACTGATAAGGTTGATGTCAAGGGTTCTTCACATGGGAATAAGTCTAACCTCAAGTTTTAACTTTGAACATCATCATAAGTTATATGGAAGCGGTGGAGAATTCACAAATCCCAGTCAAGCTCCTGAACAGGAAAAAAAAATTCATGAAATTCCTTTACTAGAAAGTGGCAATTTATCAGAATAGCCTTTACTAAAAATAGCCTCTTACTAGGAAGTGGAAATTTATCAGAATAGTTCATGAAATGCCTTTACTAAATATAGCCTCTTAGTATTCTTGGCCAACATCTACTTTAAGATTCCAAAACTCTGAACACCTGCCTGAACATAAGCATAAATATCCCCTCAATCTAATAGATTGTGTTGTACCAAAAGTGGGTTGTAATGAAAGTTAGTCACCTGATGAAGTCCCTAAGCTCCCTAAAATATTTGATTATTTCCTGCAAAAGAAAAATAAACACTTAGAACTTACGCTTATATGCCATTAAAGTTTTTTCTTCATTAAATTTTTTTTTTGATCAAAATTAGCTTGATCTTAGCATGCAAAGAGATGAATTTCAGAAAAAGTAGCCATCTCCATGATCGCTTTCAAAAGAAAATTGATAAAGGTAATCCTATGTACCTTTTATCAAAAATAATGATTTCTTTTGAAGTATGTAGAATTTACATGGTGCGTGACCCTAAGGGTACTCAAACCGTGGCATGTAGATCATTTACTTGTAACCTAGGCAACACATACTAAACCTCTATTATACAACAATGTTAGTATTTTCACATTACATTCTCGAAAGTTACTCACAAACAGTTGTAGTCTGCTAACAGAAAATAGTAGATGATGTAATGGTTGTATGTATCTCACACATTTATTTTCTGTGAATTTCTTTACCTGCATATTAGTAGGAAGCATACCTTGCAGCTCCAGAGAAAATAAAGTTATATCATGTTCTAACAGTGTACCAGTAGATAATGTTATCAATGATCATCGGTTAGTATTGGATAATAATTATTTGCTACAGAATTATTCAGTATTGAACAGATGTGGAAGAAAGAAAAACAAAAGATACAAAAAGGTATTTTCACTAGTCTCTAGACAAATTTAGCCCCCGATTATCTCATGAGTGCATCATCTTCTTAACATTAGACCTTATTGCAACAGGACGATATGTCATGGCAGTTCTGAATCTGCACTTCGTTAAAACGAATAATGAATTAAGTTGACATATGGGGCAGTAATAGCAACTTGCATATATATGGGGCAATGCTAGAAAAGTGTATAGTAACCCATGTTGATAGACGTGCCTTATGTGTCTGATTGTATACTATACTGTCTCTGAACAAGTTTTTAAGAAGTAACAATCAAAGGCAGCCTCAGACACAAGATGACGACACTCAAAATACCAATGATTCTCCACACTAACACATCTACTAGAGGTCACTAATACTCCATCAAAGGTGTAGTCAAGGTTATCAAGTTATTACATGAGCTAAGATGATAGAATATTGGATGCCATATTAAGCAGCATGAAATATCTAAAGACAAGCCACATTTATGAAAATCAGTGAAATTAGCTAGGCAAAATTAGACATGCAATAGAATGGAGATGCAACTAGAAAGAACTTCTACTGAAAGCGACATTTAAGGAATAAGTAACAGCCTTTGCATGTGATTGTGCCAGAAGTAGTAGCAAAGATCAAGCAGTGAGAGAAAATGGTACCATTTTCCAGCCCAAAACCAAATAAAATTTCAACGCCATCAACCAAGGAAGGACCCTGGATCCTTAATATCAAAAATCAAATATGGGGGTACATTTCGAGTAGAAAAAAATGGATTTAGCAGTTTCTATTTCTTTCACAAGTGAATTTAGAATCCATTATGAGCAGCATAATTCTGATACAATTAATTACTGTAAAACTATAAGAAAATTATAACAAATTTGTAGCATCAAATATAACAGATCTGAATTATATCCCTTAGATTTCTTCTTTCTGTAGCCTCGAAGAAAGGGTTAAAGAAATTATAGGTGTTGGATAATTCAAAGCATGTCATTAATTGGGCTTCCAGAAAAAGGCACAGTGAATTTTGTCCACTTGCATCCTCCGCTACAGGATGGATATTCGGGAGGCAATTACTTCTTTCAAATGGCTCTTTCAGTCATGTTCTTAGGGAACTTGAACAAAAGGCAACGAGTTGTCTAAAGAAACTCTCGTGTTGCCAGTTGGTTCTTTTGGTACTTGTGAGTTCATGGTTTTGATACTTATGAGTTCATGGTACTTATGAGCTCCTGGTACTTTTGGTACTTATGAGTTCATGGTTTGTAAGGAATTTCTGCCATAGTCATCTACTTGGTTTTTTCATTATTTTTCTTTGACTGTAAATGTTTAGTTGGACTGTTTATTTTTTATGTCCCTTTTTTTGTAGGGCAGGGGTATGTATCTATAATGTTTTGAACAATGGGGTAAGGGTGATGTAAATTCAGAAGTAAAGGTGAAGAGGATATTTGTCATTTTTTTTTGTATGCTCCTAAAAGCCAAATCAGTCACATTCAAGACCTGAATATGTATATTCACTTCTCATGAATATAATGGATTTTTTCCTTTGAGGTTAAATTATAATTATGTGTGTGAGAGAAATGGGGTTATAATGGGTGGTTGGGAGGAACGAATGGCAAGCTCCTCACCCAGGCTCAATTCTCACAAGTGACATGACGAACTTTGATGTAATAGATGCAATACTTTAATGTAATAGATGGAATATGTATATTCCATATTGATGTAATAGACATAATATATATATTCCCCATATGAAATATAAGAAAACAATAAAAAAAACAGTAGCACATAAATTTGAAAATACCTGTTTATCCATACTTTCATACCATCTGCAATAATACCTTAAGAGCAGTCTGCATGCACAAGAATACTAGCAACGATGACAAAAGGAAATCAACATATAAATAAAACAACGACAAAGGTACACAAAGCTATGTGAATGTAAGCATGACAGAACATACAAAATAATTACTATTTCTTTAGGGGTAAGACATGACCAAAAATTTGACAGAAGGAAAACACAACAAAAGACTACAGATATGACACATCATAGAATGCAATGCCAAGCCAATGGAACATGGTTTTTTGCACAGATTAAGAGGCTTATAAAGTTATTGACTTGACATCCTTATAAATTGCATATCAATTCTAACATGTTTACCTGCCTATGGACCTATCAGCATAACAGAATTCTAACTTGTTTACCTGCCTAAAGGTAGCTCTGAAGCATATGGTTTGTGCACAATATAGCGACACATGGGTCAAATCTTGAAGACGATTGGGTGCATCTTGGAAGTTGGATGATTTCAAATTCCAAAAGAACGAAATGCCAGCTCAAACACAAGGTTTGTTGGGGTTCTATTATTTTAAAATCAATGGAAAAAATTGACTTATTTCAGAAGCCAATGGAGGGTCCAAACAAACTTCTGATGTACGGTGTGCAAGAGAAGAGATCTCAGATATAAAGGAGGTCTGGTCATAAACAATCTTAAGATGTCCACAATTTTGTACATCTCCAGGACCGTTTCTTTCAAATATGCTACTACAAGGCTTCAAGATTACTGTATAGCATTATTATCACTATGATGTGTCTCAGTGTCACTTTTGTTTCACCCTATTAATTTTTCATGGTCAATCTGCCACAAGATGGAGTTCTGAGCTAGTTTTATACCATGTCTTCAATTTAATAAAAATATAACTTATTGTTTGTGAATCGACTATATATGGTGGGTTGTGGATGCATGTTTAAAAGCCTACACATCTATACTCCATTTTATGGCATCTGCATTGTTTGGATGCACTGAAATCTTAGACATAATTTAACCATTGTGATTGCAGAAAATTTTAATAAGCATTATACATGATTAATTGTGCAAGCATAAAGTCTGTTCCAAGTGCCTCCTGTATTAACAATTTATATACGAAACTTTATTGTATTTGTAAGACACTGAAGTACTCGGAATCATTTATTGACATTTTCTTTGGTTGTATTGAAAATTGTTGGAATACAACTGGGTAAATGGAAGGCAGTCTCATCTCGTTCTTGTTGTTTTATTGGATATGTTGTGCTTTTCTTTGATTGGTTCTGATTTTTCTATATAGTTGTTGAGTTGATATTACTTTTTTAAATTTCAAATGCACAGGTTTCCTCATATGCTAAATTGGAAAAGGTAAGAAATGAACTTGAGAAACAAGCAGATGAATCTAAGGAAGAATTTAAGCAATCCCTTGATTCTTTCAGGGAACATGCTTCCAGAATGCAGGCAATTTCAAAAGATTGTTTATGCTGAAAAAGAAAAGATATTGTTAAAGGATATGATAGAGAAGTTGAAACCATAGTCAGAAAATATGAACGCAGTTTTAACTTCAACTGCAGAGGAAATCCGTGTAAAGGAAAAAGAAAATTTGTCAATTTGGGTTGAAAATGTTCCTGAGACTGTGAAGGATGTAGTTGAAACTGCTTTTTGTGTTCACCCAGATGATCTTAAAAACCAATCTAAAGTTCATGACTTTTGGCTTGGTATTCCATATGGTAAGAGTGCTAAATTTTTCTCTATTATGGTGTTTATGTTTATGATATTCATTTTCCAGTTAGCACTACAATCTTTCCATGGTAGATGTGATATTGAAATGAGAATGCAACAAACATTACACAGCAATAATACTTGGAAGTATCGTTTTGAGCAAGTAAACTATGAGATCTCTTTTTTGTTGCTATAAAATCAATTGTTGCAATTGTTCATGTGATGTAGGTGCACTTCTTTTTGTTGGGGGTTTTCTTTCATTTCTCATAACTGGAAGTATTCCTGTTGTTCTTTTTGGGGTCATCCTAGGTGGGATACACCTAGCTGTGAGCATTTCAAGCCTTAAGGCCTGGAAGAAGGGTGATTCATCCATTCCCTTTGTGAAAGGACAAGTTCTTTAGAGACCTCTCTAATAACAACCTTATTTTTTCCATTTGTTTTAAGCTTGATAGTAACAAAATTTTGACTGTTTATATCATGGCCAATAGAATGCTAGATTTGAAAATGGACATATAAGCTAGTTAATATGTTAGTGACATGTGACTATATTAATATTATTATATTGAGGCTAGGGGTTAGGTAGTTAAATCCATTGTTGAAATGATTTGTATTGGAAAAAAATTACCAAGGGTTTGGGTATTGGTACATAGGAGAATTGGTGAAAATATTGGCAAATCGACAAACTGTGGCAAGCATTAAAAATTAGAAGACATTTATTTTTCTCAAAATTGAAAGAGGATTAATGTCATTCTCATATCTCTTCAATTTTATATGTTGGAGATAAGTAATTTTAAGACTGATATGAAATGTTGAACCTTTATTTGTTGATGAAGAAACCTTTACTCTACCTTTTAAGTAGCTACTGATTATGAAGCCCTACTGTAGGATGAAGAGAAACTCTTCCTAACACTACTCCTGCTGTAAGAGGTTCATACTTGATGAAGTAAGAATTTTGATAACAAATGATGACTTTCTTTACTGTTGAACTGCTCTTATATCACAAGAATTCAGTGACTGTTTTGAAGAGAATGCCACTTAGTATAGATTTAAATTCTACTTCTCATACTTAATAAAACATCTTTAGGAGACATGGAAATTTCATCAATCTAGAGGTAGGCTTGGCTGGGAGTTCAAGTAAGCGAATAAGCTACCAACAGTTGGTCCAATTCCAGGGATTGAAATTTACTCAAGATATATTCATAATAATTAAGAAAACATACCTCTAAAATTTGCATTGTCAATTTCTGGAGAATAACGATTTTCATATTATTGACTCATTACTATATGAAAACTAGCATTTGCAAATTTGGTTCAAAATGCAAGTTCTACCATCCAAAAAATAGGTTGGAAACCTTAAAATCAGAGGATAATGTTGATGGAAGTGAGGCACTCAAGTTAGTCTGTGTTTTCATTCATTATTTTTTGTCTTCCATTTAATATGATATGTAATCAGTCCTTAAATTTATATGCTCTTGCCTTTGCAGGTCAAATCTGCTATTGTTTCACTACCAGAGAGACCTGGGAACCTGAGTGCGCTGTAAGATACTCAGTGATGAGTTTTTTGTTTTCATGTTCTACAGTTGTTTCTAATCGGATTATATTTTTGCTTTTGGAACTATTGGTTTACTAAATTTCTTGTTGTAGATCTCATTTTTTTATCAAGAGAGGTATTTGCAAGTATATGGTGCCAAGTGTAAGTTTGATCTTTCGAAGCACAAAGGGGAATCTTTAAAAATATTAGAGCAGAAAGGGGATGGGGGTGCTGCTGTAACTGTAAGAACATAGGAACAAGGGGTTTCTGGAGTTGTAAATGGAAAAACAATGGTCACACCTATAAAGCTTGCTATCATGCACAATTCCAAGGGCTTACCAATTAGACCTATGAGTATTTGTTTGGATTTATTTATTGCTTAATGTATGGATAAATGAGTCTGTCTTCAGTAATTGCGAAATAATTTTTTGTCATTTCAAAGTCACTTTGAGTTACTGTGTTATATGGTTATTAGTGTTGTCTAGATCTCTCCAATGATGAAAACCTAGGTTGGACTTCCTTCTTGATGTAATTCATTGGAATCTGGTTGGCTTCATTGCCTTCTGTGTCTATACTTGTGGTTTTGTATTGAGATTTTTTGGGTTTGCTGTCAGTGTTTTTCACTTCTAAGAATACTTTGGTTTTGCTTTGCTCTAATTATGTGTTGACCATTTTTTAAAAATCAATGCCTATTATACAATTTCAAGGACTTCCATAACTCCTCACATAATTCTTTAAAGGGTACTGTCATTTAGGCCACACATATGAGAGGTTGAGAGTTCTAATCGCATTTTCTTCATTGAATTATTCAATGATATTGTAGATTTTTTTAATTAAATATTTTTTATGTGATTTTTTTTTTAATGGTGAGATATTTTTTTGGAGTCATTGTTTTATATTGTCTCTAGAAAGACAATAGATCGGATTAAAGACATTGTCTCCATAAAGACAACATGTCTTTAATTCCAACTATTATGCGACAAAAATGCATTTAATGTAATGAACAATTTCACCCAAAATTGTCTTAAACACTTTTGTGTTCTGTGCAACTATATAGAAAGAAGACAAAAAAATTCATGTGTTACATATAGTCTTTAGGGAGCATGTCACACAAGAAAAATTTAATTTTGAGATTAAATTTGGAACACACAGCAGACAGAAAGAAAGACAATACACAAGTTTATTTTGTCTCAAATTAAGAGAATTTACCCAAAATTCTTCTTAAACCCCTTTATGTTGTAGTGAATGTGTTGCTACAATTCAAAAATTAATAATTAAATTTTTATTTATATATTAAGAAATTAAAAATTCATTTTTTATTTATTTTAGTATAAGAGCGACAAACTTTAAAAGAATGATATTTAATTAAATTCTTTTCTGTCTTTACAGATGGGTGCTCAATACATCGCTATCCGCCAAACATATGGTGCCACCCAAACCCGTAATTCACTTTAAAAAAGCAAAGGTTCAAGCTTCATAATGACCTGACAAAGTTTATCAAAATAGTATATAAATTACATGATTACACCCAACAATGAGGCATACTATCATGTACTGATCGAAAATTAATCAACTACACGGGCAGAGTTACAGAAATAACATTGTCACTTACACTAACTCCGAGCTAATCATCAACCAGATGAATGGCACCTTCCAAGTTAGAAGACCTAACCTAAAGCCCCTTCACCAGCAAGCAAAATCCATTGCTGCACAATTCCACGGTTTTGAGATTATGTACCAATCTGATATCCAAAGGGTCTGTGATTCAATACTTTCTGAAGCAGCATCCAAAGGACGTGGATGTGGTAGATTTTTGGAGCCAACATGTGCTCCAATTATTATTGATAGGCATCGTTATAGATTGCCTATTAATGAATGTATTGTTGCTCTGATTGGGATTGGGGTTATTATGGGGGGAGTAATATTATTGTGTTCATATTTTTTGAGATAGATTGGAACAACCTGATCTCCATCATTTTTGTATGAGCTATTTTTTATAGATGACCTCACTATTTTTTGGTCTTATATCTCAACACATGTATGTATAAAATGTATTTTTTAGTAATACTATTAATGGAATTACATTTTTAATACAATTTAGTTATGTCATTAGATTATGTGATGGATGCTTTTATTATGCCTTTTATTCTGGAAGTCAAATTCCAATCTCATTCAATTGCACTAGCACATATACAGAAGCATTGTCATGTATTTAATAGTTTTATCAGCAAATAGAGGATTCCAAAATATGCTACAAAACAAGACTATTTATTCATTATAATGCCTTCAATACACCTTCACAATTCCAACTTCTATGAAAATTTATTCATTCATTATCCATGAGCAGCACATGGTCCCATAATTTTTACAAGCCTCTTTTTTTACTATAATGAGCTCTAATTCTTATGTGAAATTATGAACTTCATTAAGAAATTATGCGAGATACCCTTGGTTACAAGCCAACCAAGATAGCTTATATATCAATCATTATTTTTCCTTTATACATACATGGTTAAATGCAAAATGCAAATGTGACATCTTGCACTTTTGCAATCCATAGATCCAACCTCATTTAAGGGGCTGAAATGTATAAATATCCAAACCAACAATCCAATTGTTGTGAATTTCTCCATCATCAACATCTACAACCACAACGCCAGGTGTTTTGAACTGAAGCACGTTTTGACATCCATGACAGCAACAAAAATTTAGCCTGCAAATAGAGAAAATAATATGAAGAACTTGCAAAACAATGAATTTATCTTGACAACCCAACCCTTTAACATTTTTATGTACTAAGAACAGAACCCACACAGGTACCAATGCAAGTGAATAATGCCAGGGGATGTGCTTTGAAAAGCATTAAGGTATATATGATTTTATGATTTTGAATGAATTGAAAAGTTAGCTTCACATGGACTTGTAAAGGGGAACATTCATCCCCATCATAACATGTTTATATGAAATCGAGCCATACAAAGACTATTGATCTCAAGATTGAAGGTCCGTTGTCTTGAGAATCTCATATAAACTTTGCCTAAAGTTTTAATAAAAAGCCAATCTTTTGATTATGAAAAAATGCACATGTGGTGTTAGTAGATAGGTCAACAATTTCATAATGGAATGCAATGTTACAGCATGAAATCTTTATTTTCACATCTTACCAAGAAAATTAATGCATATTTATATATTGTAATTTTAATTTTTTAAAATTAAAGTAGCTTCAATCTCCTATTTCGAAGATATGTTTTAAAAAGCTTGAATAACTTCAATTATCATTATAAACTCTTTATCACATTGCACCTTATTTAACGATCAACTCATGTTCATTTTTTTCCCGTTCTATTTACGCTCAACAGCAATATATAAAAAGGTTTGATTATTTTATTTTTAATAGTATTTAGAACTTTATAATTAAACTTCTAAAAAAAATCTTAAGAGTGGTTGGCTGGGTGGTGGGGTTTCATATAAATGTCAAAATATTAATTGGCAATGCAAAATAAATGATATTCATCATGTGGTTGAGATGAATTTCATTTAACCCTCTGCATATCTATTTCTCGACCCCTTGCAGCAACACATGTCTACATACAAGCACCACCATAAATAACCCTTCCCCATTATTAATTTATTATTGTGCCCATTACCCCAACTCTTCCATTGCGCCATTGTCCCACATTCAAACTCTTGCAAAACATCTAACAAAACTAGAGCCGCCTTTCCTGAATCCTAGCTAGAGTTGGGAGGTAAAGAATACCATGGATGCACAAGAATTGTTAGATGCATTTTCCACCTATTGAACAATTATTTTGAACAGCTACTGATATAAATATATTCAAGGTGTAAGCTAGGCCTGAAATGACATAGCCCCTAGAATTCTGTGGCATGCACACAGGGAGGGTATATTAGGGAGGTAGCAGTATTAGTGGGTGCAGCGTGACCGAAGAGGCGATTGTTGAAGCTCAAGGTGGTTACCCTAGATGGGAGAAAAGTGGTTTGCACCCTGAAAACCCCAACTTGATGTTGTGAGGAATTTCCTTGAGGCAGGTGAACAACTGGTCAGGAGTGGGTTAGGATATGAGAGGAAGTCATTACCGCAACCTTGGTCAGATGCTGCATTCCTTGTCCAACGCTTTTTCTCTTGTGAAGGAAGGTATGTGGTTATTTATTATGAGCACCTCCGCTTGTTAGACCACCCGCGTCATGGAAGGTTGCTTAACATGCCTTTCTTTCTTGAAAAAACCCTAGACCAAATGGCCCGAGGTGTGCAGAAATCAAAGCGGCCACTCGAAATCCTTTCCCACCAATGCCTTGTTAAACTTTTGGTGGTTGCTGCGTTGCAAAGTGAAGGGAGAACTTGGGATGGACTAGTTGGAAGGCCATTGCGTGTTGAAGCTGCAACTCCACCCCATGACCTCCAAGTTGCAACTCTGCCCCATGACCCCCCAGCTGCAACTCCACGCCATGACCTCTCAGCGGCAACTCCACCCCATGCCCTCTTAGTGGCAACTCCACCCCATGCCCTCTCAGTGGCAACTCCACCCCTTGACTCCTCAGCGGCAACTCCACCCCTTGACTCCTCAGTGGAAACTCCACCCCATGACCCCTCAGCAGCAACTCCACCCCATGACCCCTTAGCGAAAACTACGCCCCATGACCTCCCACCTGCAGAAATTCCCACAGAAGCTTTCCATATGGCAACTGAGCCGCCATGTGTTCAAACTAATAGGGTTTCTATGGTTTCTGCTGCTAAAGCTGCACATAAAGGAGATGGCCAAGACGATGATGATGAAGTAAAAATATTGGGGAGTAAACCTACGACTAGAAGATTGAGAGGATTTAGGAAACGCCCAGCAACAGTGCCAAAATCCAAGAAGAACAAGGGAAAGAGAGGTTGTTATGCTCCAATTTCTCAAACCCTCCCTGTTGTTACAGAAAAACTCTCAGAAAAGATAGCAATAGAAGAAGAGCAAGAGCAAGAGCAAGA
>JAXQQM020086648.1:0-31573 GCA_034641835.2 Pinus albicaulis | reverse complement strand
GGGAAAAATACTGAGAGGGGGGGGGTGAATCAGTATTTACTGCATAATCAAATCTTTTTACTTTTTCATTCCTAAAAACCCATACGCTACTTTCCTTCAGTAAACTAGCGTATATACGCGGATCCCCTTTATTAAACTAGCGTATACACAGAGATCTAGATATGTCATTAAAATATTCACTTCTATTAATCCATCATTCATTCATCAGATGTTCAATAAACAGTAAACATGTGCAGTAAGAACAGAATAAACCATCACACAAAGCATCACACATGAACACCAGGATTTTTAGGTGGAAACCCAAATCGGGAGAAAACCACCGCTGCAGTTGCTCAGCCTCCAATATTTTATTATAGAGAAAACATCTTACAACATATGTGCTGGCGCAGACTTGACCAGCACGCAGGCACCCACCTGCGCTCGTTTACCAGCCTCTCCTGGAAGGGAGCTCCACCCCCCTGACTCGTTTACCAGCCTCTCCTGGAAGGGAGCTACGACCCCCCGATCTCGTTTACCAGCCTCACCTGGAAGGGAGCTACGACCCCCTGACTGAAGGCTACAACCCTCGGCACCATTATGGACCACGTTTCATCAATTTTCACACTGGATCCAACAACTTCAATAGAACACAACTTGCAGGCCACATTTCATCATATTTTCATACTGGACCCTTTCCATACTTTTAAGCACAAACATACGTCACCAACAGATACATATCAACACAGATCAGATAGCAGAAACACAGCAGAATAGATCAGATATTTCATACCCCTTGCTTCAGCAAACTCTAGTTTGCATACGCGCTTTCCCTTCACTGATGTCGCGTATATACGCGCTTCCGTCCACACAAACCAGTGTATACCTCAGTGTATATTTTATTGCGCATACGCGCTTTTACTTCAGAGAAGCTGCGTATATGCGCGCTTCCTCCGCGGCGAAGTAGCGTATAGATCTTCAATCCTTACAGAGCAGCATACTTGTTCAGATCAGATATTCAGTTCAGATTTACCCTTTTACTCCAGACAGATGTTCGCCTTGATGTTCGCCTCATCACAGATCTAAGCCTTCCATAATCGGATCTAGTAGATACAAGTTCATTTCAGATCTAGATCCCCTTCTTCATCATAGGTGCATCATACATTCAGAATTATCTTCAAGTGTAACCCTTTCCATTCAGATCTACTTCAGAGAGAAGTATTCATTCAAGCTCAGACATCTTGCACCCACGCTCATGATTTGCACAATGGAATTCTTCTCCTTATATATGTTTACCCTTTGTCAATACCATGAGCCCCCATTTTCAATACCATGGGCCAAACCAATACCATGAGCCCAAAACTACCTGGACGGGGTCAATTAGGCGGATCATTACCCAATACCATGGGTTAATACCATGGTGGTTACCCTTGGTTTTGCACCTTTTGAGCGCTTTAGCCCATACGCGACTTGGCACGTTCTTTTCCGCGTGCATACGCGACTTCCCCTAGGCCAATCCGCGTATACAAAGAGTCATACTCTTTTTCATCATACTTTGAGTAGCCTTCTGTACACACAAGTCCATCAAGTCAAGCATAACTTCATCAGGTGGATTTCCATCAAGGACAACACATGTCAACAGTCACATGTCTTCATCTTCATTCAGTGGGTTGCCATCAAGGACAACATCCTGCATCATATTTCCAACAACTTCATCCAACAGAATATGCTTCTAGAGAACCAAATGTGGATGTTCCAAATGCACAAGGGAGAGGAGATTGATCCCTTCCTCTTCAGATTGAAAACGATCCGAGATCAGTTGATTTCCATGAGGGAAACTCCGGATGAAGGGCTCTTGGTTAGGACTGCCATGAATGCAGTCACTGATGAGTGGGAGACCTTTGTCCAAAGCATCTTGGGTAGAGCACAACTCCCAAATTGGGGTGACATGTGAGCTATCCTTCGACAGGAGGAGGAGGGAGATGCAGCCCTAGCATCAAAGGGACAACGGTAGCAAGGGAAGAAGAAGGACCTATATAAGGTCTGGTGCTTTATATGTGGTGAAATTGGACACTTCACCAGAACTTTTCCTAAGAGGAAGGACAAGGAAGCTTCAGATTCCAAGGAAGAAACAACTAGAGGGGACAGTGGTAGTGAGGATGATGTGGCCATGAGTGCTTATGTCTCGAGAGAAGAGGTGGGGCGATATAGATCTATAGAGCAGCTACAGATGGGAAGGCAGGATCCTTGAGTTGCCCAAACTCTTGGATCACATACGAGCTACGAGAGCCTTAAGGAAATAACATGATGACTGGAGCATTGGGTGCAGAAAATCATGGAGAAGAAGAGGCAGTGTTGGGATGCTGAAGTTTGGAGCAGCGCAGATGAGAGACAGTAGCACAAAGGAAATGCTTACATAGTACAGTGCAGCAGACATCACAGAGCTTCAGAGAGACAGTGCAGCGTAGCAGCAGAGGGTGCTTCTGTGATGAGATGCAGCCCAACAGACTTGTCTGGTGATTGGGTGGTGGTCCTTCAGCTACTTACTTCTCAGCAACTGAGTTGTAGTGCAGTAGTTAGTAGTGGCGGTGCTATGGGCAACATGATGCAACAATTTGAGAGGGAGATTTAGTACAGATGTGGCTATGTCATTGGTAGTGACATGGGCAGTAGTACAGAGAGCAGCATCACAGTGGATGGAGGTCAGCAGTCCAAGCATCAGCGCAAAGACTGATGCCAGAGATCAAGGTGACACTTCAGTGGGGAACTATTGCTAGAGCACACTCCTCCCTAAGAGGGAGTGTTGAGATTTTGGGGTAGCATTGGATGTGCTCTAACTCCAAAAATTTGTGGAGGGGCTAGAACACATGAGATCTCCAAGACCCAGAAAATAGTTTGGAGAAATTCCATCTCGTGTAAAATTTATTCAAATAATTAAATTTTTTAATGGGGACCCTAAGTCTAACTTAGGGAAATTAAAAAAATTAAAGTGAATTAATTTACACATGTGATGAGAACATTCTAAGTGACGTGGATCAAGATTCTTTTAATCTTAGCCATTGATTAGTGATAAGATCATAGCCATTGATTTGTCAACGAGAAAAGTATAAAGGAAGGGCTTGGGGTCAATTGGAGAACACACACACAAATCTAAGAGATCGAATTCTTCTAACGGAGCAGTGCTCAAATGAAGATCAGATCTGAGTGATTTAGAGAAGCAATGAGGGGTGGATGCAGTGATTGGTCAGGAGGACCAAGAGTACAAAGCAGAGCAAGGGCAACATAGACGTAGTGGATGCAGCACAGCCATCAGAGGGTGTGATGCAATCCCTAGAGAGGGTGACGCAGGCCCATGCAAGGGTAGCACAAAGCCTCCAAGGAAAGTCTGAAATTCAACTTGAGACTAGGGTTTCTGAGCCGACAGGGCTGAAACCGGACTCTGGTAGAAGTTTATTAGTGTAGAGCAAGGGTGACGTAGTCCCTCAGTTAGCGCCACACAACCTTACACAGTGGTAGTGTATAGATTGTGCAAAGCTAGTTGGGGTTTCACTAGTGGCTCATCCAGATCAGCTAGGACTTGCGAGAGTGAGGTAAAACTCACATTTTCTTTGTAGCCAAGGTTTTATCTGTTGGGTGAGCCGGATTATGGCACCCTAGATGTACTCAAAATATTGTTGCTTAATAATAATAAACACTCATATCTGTTGCACCGGTTTTCCCGCATTGGGTTTTCCGAGGACATTTGTTCGAAAAATTTGTGTACTTTGTCATATGTGTGTGATGTTCAGTAAATGATCTGTATTTTTGTAGGTTTCTAGTTGTGTTTACCTTGATTTTTTTTTGAATATTTTCAGTTAAATAACTTGTGCATAATAAAACAAGTAGGAGAAGTAAATCAATATTTAGCAGTAGGATTTTTGTGCTAAGAAATTTTCACAGTATACAAATCAGAAATAGACTAAGAACCCAATGGCATGCATTAACTCCATTCATTCTCTATGCTTCCCACAAATAAATAACATCAAAGAGTAACAAATATACAAAGCAAAACGAAACTGCATATCAAAATGCACACTTGCATTTCTGACCCAAATGACAAAAACTTGCAAAGCCTCCAAACTAAATAGAGTCAGGTCCAAAAAAAATGAGATTACTCGCACTAATATCAAATGGAAATCCGTATACACTAGCACAAACACATCTAAAATTGTGTTTGATATGCACATCAATGTTCCAAAGCTCGAGGTTGAATATCTCAAATTTCAATATTTAATATATCAATCATTTCTCTGAACTCAAGATATGCAATATTGACCCTATCAAAACCAGAATTAGATGGATTTGGGATATTATATTCGATGCACCTAACACATAATATAGATTAAATGTAATTACATGCAAATAAACTATTGACGGACCCACCCACCCCAAGCAAGGTGTAGAGCATCTCACATATTTCGATACAAACACAAACAACTATTCATTCAAATACCACATAGTTTATTCTTGTGGTACGGATATGAATCAAACTAAAACAAGAATTAGAAGAAGAAAAAACATACCTTCGGTCCCTCTCCGCAAGTGCGTGTTCTAAAAGTACAGTATATCCAATGTTACAGTTGATGCATTTGCCAAATAATCCTGGCCCAAACAAAAATGGACAAACAAATCAGTATCACATGCCAGGCATAAGCAATCTCAAAGTAAGCATCTGGAAAAGTTCCGTTCATAGTGCCAAAATAATAACAGTAAGTTGAAGCAGTCATTGGTGATAGAAGCATAGATCCATGTTCCTGGATACAGTGGATTATCGCATTAAGTCCCTTGGATTACAAGTTAGAAAGCAGCACCGAATACAACATACATCAACAGGTTTTTATCTATAGCTCTTTCGTGTTTGGACAGACAATAAGAAATTGAATACAATTCATGTGAAGGAACAATTAAAGAAAATTCAAAGCACACTTCAAATTCAAGAATGCAAACTCAAAATCAAAAGAGCACATCAGAATCTCTAAAGAAGGTTTCATGATGTTCACCAAAAGATGAATCTTTGCAAAATGTTTGGCTCTAAAAGAAAACCATGAGAATCTAGGCTATGATAGATCATAGGAAGCTAAGACATTAAATCTATGGGATGCAGGATATCATTGAATTAACTTGTGAGTAATGATGATAAAGAGTCGAATAAATGACACCTACCTACCCCTTTTGTAAACAATAAGGCAAAAATTTTACAGCTAGATATGCTTGGAAAAAGGAGGGCATGGTTGCCTCTGTAGTGGCAACTAGAAAATGAAACATTGAAACCCTATGCACAGCAGGTTGCATGAGTAAATGATAATAATATATGTTGGAAAAGGACATTGATGTGTTTGAGAAAAAAAAAACTGAAAAATAAGTTAGGACTGTTCATAAAGTAGTTTGAAACTGAATCCACTGGTTAGAAATTGTCCCCCACCAAACAATGCTTCAGGCACCACTCAATTCTACATTTGGTATCCAAATTATCAAAATTCAGTTGTGCATAATTTTGTTTTATGTGATCAAAACATAGTAATAGCCACACAAATGTTCAAAATGCAGAGCATATATACATACATTATTGGTTTCTGCTTGAGGCCACGTATTGCACATACTGTGGCTAGGGTTAGAAGCCCACACTCTAAATGGGGCAATCGGGATAATCAGACACTGCAAATGCACATACTGTTCTAGGGTTCGAACCCCATTACAGTTTTGAAGATCTTAGAGATCGCAACATCAGCTTCATAAATGGCTACTACCATCAATAGAATATTGGATCTTTTCAATACTTTCTCTGATGGATTGACAGATAAAATCATGGAGTAAAATCTTAAAGATGTTGATCTCAGGCACTCAATGCCTTGCTTCAAAATCGTCAACTTCAGGTTTTCAAGCAGGGTGATTTCATAGTTTAGAAGCAACAGACGAAAGAAGAATCTGTAAGGTTTAAGGGCCTCTCATCTGAAGATATGCTCATATATCAAGTCATAAAAAATGTTGGAAATATGGGTATATGGACAAAAGATATAAAAAGAGAAACAAATTTACAGCAGCCATAGGTTAACAAAGCATTGAAAAATATAGAAGCTCATGACTTAATAAAAGGGGTGAAGTGTGTTTCTAACCGAGCAATGAAGGTGTATATGCTAGCAGAATTGACACCTTCAAAGGAGATAAATGGAGATGCATGGTACACAAGGCTAAACTTTGATATAGAGTTCACTAACATTGTTAAGCAATAGTGTTTGCAGTTCACCTTGCAGCAGGGTGTAGCCACTATTGAGAGTGTTGCTGATTTTGTGAGAAAATCAGGGATATCAAAGGTGGAATTGAAGGTTGAAGAGCTCAAGCAAATGGTGATGTGGAAGAAGCGATAAGCATGGGAACCAGAGACTGCTTCTATAGAGGTTCCCAAGCTCAAATTCAGGAGTGGTCTTCATTTACAAACATTCCTTGTGGAGTTTGCCCTATCTTGCGAGAGTGCATAGATGATGATCTGATTTCTGATTTCCATGGCACAACAGCTACATTATACATGCAATAATTTCTTAAACTCTTACCTTCTTGTATGCCTCTCAACAAATGGAGGAGGGGTCGCCTTCTTCTTCTTGAAACTAAATAATCGCTTCTTCATCTTTGCTCGATTCGAACTCTTCAATGCATTCAGTATCGATGAGAGGGTGTTAAGGCTCCCCTCATGTAGCTCTAGCTCTGCTCTACTGTTTTGGTAACAGAATGATCTGTGTTTAGTTTTCCCCCGTTTAGTTTGCCCGCCAATCCTCCATGACAATACCCTCTTGAAATTTAAATCGAGTGGGAAATTGGTTTTCGGATGACTCAAATCATTTTAATCGGAAGAGTAAAAAACGTTTATCACAATGTAATAATTCCAATATAATAAATATTTTAATTTCTTAAAAGTTATTCGAATATGGTAAATATTTTAATATTTTTCAAAAGAAAGGTGGATACTATGTTTAGTTTGCAAATCAATTTATTTTTTATGTTTTTTTTTTTTTTTTTCATTTTATATGATTAATTTAGATTCATCTTCATTTCGAATTTATTAAGTGTCTAGAGATAAAATCTAAAGAGGTTTGAACTTCAAGAGATTTGATTCTTCCCTCTAGACCTTTGGTAGATCTAGAGTTAAGATAGATCTAGATTGGTTTAATTATTAATTTTATGTTTTTAATTTTTATTTTATTTTGACAGACTCAAAATGTTAAAGAGAAAATTACAACATCTTTACCATAGGAGACGAATTCAACACTAGAGAAACCCTAGAGGCCCATGGAAAAATTGCAGGCAAAAAAAGCGTCGTAGTTTTGACAAAGAGTGAACAGGGTCTAGACAATGCTAGGCTCTAATATCATTGTCAAAATGCAAGATAAGATTAAATGGTAACCATGATTTTTTTATCCACGTGATATATATTTTGTAGAGAGATGGTCGCCATGATAAACCCTTTGAAGACATGCAACTACTCATCAAATATGCTTTTAAGATGAGATGTTGATTGCTTACTATTGGACCCACATGGAGGAGGAGGAGTTGGTGGATTATGAGCTAGAGGAGGGGGGTTTTCAACAAATTTGGTCTAGTCCCAAGGATTTTATCCATTCAAATTTCAAATTCAACTTAGAAGGTCACCATACCGCAGTTTCTAGGCCTACCATATCTTTAGAAAGAAAAGTTAAGAATTCAATAGGCAACTATCTAGCGGTTTGAAGGCCCTAACCCTTGCTCCAGCCACGCACTATTCGGGTCCTTTAGTTTTGGCTAGCTCAGGGCCTGAGGATGTTTGTCAGGGGCTAGAGAACTCTTCTTGGGGTGTGTGACTCTAAGTTTAGTTTCCCTATTGTCCTAGATATTGGAGGAAGACATACAATGTGTTACTACTTCCTTAGGGTTTTCAAAATTTTTTGAACACAGTGGGGGTTCTTCACTCTCAGAAGCCTCTCTCCAGATTGTTTTCATGTATATCCTTCATCTCAAGTGCCATCAGCCTCGCCCTCCTTCGGTGAATTAGTGAAGGAGAGCCTTGCCTCGACAACGGAAGAAGGTCAAACTAACATCATGAATGGTCTTGTGGTTTTCAGGGAGAAACACTCTTGTGAATAAGAAGGAATTATGATTCAAAAAGAGTATGAGAAAGCGAGGAAGAGGAAAATCCATTGTAGTGTCAAGAAGAAGAAAAAAGTCCTGCTTTCTCTATTTTTTGGAGTCAATGTCACCATTCAAAACACTAAGGAAATGTCCCAAAAATCCTTGGTGGGGCAAGTAAAGGGTTGAAAATTCAGGTCCTCAACCCTAAGCGTGTGGGCGGACAATGAAATATTACCTATTATAAAATTTTCTCCATAGGTGTCACTGTTAGCCCAAGGTTAGATTCATTTGTGCTTCAAAGATGTAGCAGACACCCAAAAGGTACAATAAATGGTTTAGAAAACTAATTCATCTCCTATCCTTTTCAATTTCTAGATGTCCCTCTTTGATGCAAAGTAGGAGAGACTGGATATGGCCCCAGTCAAGGTTCATCTTCCAAGTCTCCCTCCTACCTATTTGGATGCCCTAATTTTCAAAGATATAGGTAACTCATTGGGATCTTATTTAGCCCATGAATATACATATTTAGAGATGGGGATTAAGACATACACCCATATTTTGGTTAATATGGACCTCATAGAAGGGCTTATAGAAGGCATGGATATCGGGATTGGGGTGGAGTGTATTCAGATATTGGGTTATGAAGGAATACCTTTTAGGTGTAGGCGGGGCCATAGGTATGGGCACCTAGCTAAAAACTATAAGCTTCCATTTTCTTTCTTAGGACTATCCATCTAGAGGAAAGGACATATTAGGTTAGAAAAGGGTTTTGGATTGGAGGTTTTGGGCATTGAGGAAAAGCTAAATGGTGCAACTCCTCTCTGCAACACATCCTCCAAGTTGTTGGTGACAATTTTCAAGATATGGTGTTTATGTTGTCAGTTTTCTAGAAGGCCTACTAAAGGGGTGGAGTTTCATTTCCTTGGATGCTAATGGAAGGTTAGGGGGTTTAGCAGTTGGATGGAAAGCCATAATTATTTGGGTATCCAATTCTCGGGGTTTGGATTCTAGTTTTTCCATTGAGGACAGAGAGGAAGAAATGGAGGGAGACATGGAGAGAGAGGTAGGGACAAGGAAAGAAAGGGAGGGAGGGAAGGAGAGAGAGGGAGAGAAAGGGAGAGCTAGAGACTAAAAATTATGCACACTATTTATTTTTTGTTATTAGAACGAAGGTTTGAGATTGTATTTTGTTGAGGAAAAGGTGAGAGGAAACCCTAATTTTAGGGGATGAAGTTGTTATGGTAGCAAGGAATATTTTAAATGAAACATTTATTTTTCACGTTGTAAAATGCCACCTGTTTAAGCAAACTACAAATGAAGTTCAAACCAAGTTGTCAAAATCTAGAATCTTTATTAAATATAAAATCATTTTATTTTTGAGAACTATCTAGGCTAGGAATGAAACTCCAACACCTTCCATTAACCAATTTTTAGTACACACTTCATTAGAGGCCTCTTTTATACTCAATTTAATATCAATTTTATGCTTAAATGATAGGACTACCACACAACTTCCCTCATTCCATGCTTTACTATATGCCTCTTATATATTCATAACTTATTTATCATGTACGAACCTCTAGGACATATGAATCCAACACACGACTCAACCCCTAAAAAATACATTTTATGCTTCCTCATAATGGAGGGGTTTATTATAACTCTTAAAGGAAGTTTAGATTATTGGCTGTGGGCCGATCCAAACCTTTCTATCGAAGATATAGTTATGATGATGAGCCTTAGAAACTTAGCCTAAATCCCATGGAATGCTCTATATCCAACCCATAGCTAGGTTGATTAATCATATTTTATTATCTTTAATACCTTGTTTAGAATGAGATAGGTTCAGTATCGTACCTAGCCTAGTCATTAGCCCATGTGATTCTCTGAAACTATGCTACATGCATTGATTATCGTACTCCTTAAAGGTTGGTTTTGCAAGTGTGATTTTTTATCTTTGACATCCCATCTTGTATAATTCTCCCATAAATTATCTTTTTTTTTTTTTTTTTTTTACGAATAAAAAGAAGCACATATGATAGACCTTCAACATTCATGTATTTTCCTCGAAAAGCGAGACAATTTGAAACAAAATTAGAGTTTGCATGTCATTCATTCAATATTTTGAACAACATGCAACTAATTATGGTAGGTATTGGAGTATTCTGTTTGACATATATGTTTATATTTAGTTTCATTTTCTTAAGTCGAGATGGTATCAAGGAAAAAGCATTTGGCCATTGGTTTGACTTTTTCTAACACGGGCCCTTAATATTTGTGCCCCTTGATATATTTTCCCTTTCGCTCTTGATTCAATTATTTTTTAATGTTTTCCAACCTCATGTATAAATTTTATCCTTATAAATTGAGTCACCTATACACCAATTTTAGTCATCGTTATCTAGCAATATTGATCATTTGGAGGATGGTGATGGTGTGCTTCTAGGCCTTGCCTCTCAATTGAACATTTCTTTATCTATCTACTTGGGTTCCAACACACCTTCTTCCTAAATTCCATGCACCTTCATTCTTTAGGGCTTACAACCTAATGTTATAATTACAAAAATGGATGAATGACAATACAATGTTAAGGAAAGTTCTCTTGCATGCCTTAAAGTGCCCTGGATTCATATGAAGACTCTTAGCTAATTTTTTTGTTGCTTCTAAGCTCAATGCATTTCTGAGTGCAAATTATTTGCTCACCATTCATTAGCTAGCATTCCTTCTTATTGTTCTTATTTCGTGGATAGTTTGTGGCATAGTGTCCATGCTCATGAATACTCCTGCCCTCCATTTTTCCAAACATCATTTTTAATATTATGCCTTCAAATATAATTTTAATATCATACCCATTGTTTTTCTTATGGATGTTGAGCGCACTCCGTGATTCTTTGTAATGCCAAAAATTGATTTAAAAGGAAGCTTCAAAAATAAATTCAATTTCATTCTAATAAATTTATTTTAAAAACATTGATGGCGAACCACACAATGAGTGGTTCGAAAGGCGTGTACCTTAAAAAATTTATGTGATTTATCCATAAGAGTTTTTAAAGTGGTGCAACTCCCTTGAGCATGAGCAACTCCCTCATAACTTTTCCTTGTATGCAAGGCTTTTCTTTTAGAGTAGTGCATTATCATAGTAGATATAACTCCTCTCCTAAAGGTGCCTCATTCCATAAGTGTGCACTCATGAATGCACCTGAGATGATGGTGTTAATCTCCTCAACTAGTGTGCCATACTTGGTGGGTGTGACCCAACAAATAATTCGTCTATCCTCGAAGGTGTCGTTATAAGATTCTAGCTGTATTTAAGAATCTTTTTGACTGGTGTACCACAATCTAGCTCTGCAATCCTGGTGCTGCTCAACTTCTCAAGGCTAAGGTGAGACCAACTCGGACCAACTAGGTAATCTAACACTCTTGAGAATTTTTTTTTTTCCAATAACCCAAGATTCTCCCCCAACTTGTCAAACTTCCCCTTTGTTAGGGGCTTTGTCAAACTATTAACCATATGCAACTTTTTTCAGAATGTGGTCCAACACTTCTAACTCCCTAATGAACTTGGAATCTTAGGAAATTGTATTGAATATCAATGTGTTTGAAATGGTCATGACACATTGGATTTTCATAGAGCTTGATGTAACTTTGATTCTCACAAGAGACAATATTGGGCTTCAACAACTGATTGGTTGACTCTACAATGAAGTTGCAAATCTAGATAGCTTCATAATAAGTATATGAAACTGCCATATACTTTGCTTCAATGGAATTGAATGCAATTGTTGCTTTCTTCTTGTTGATTTAATAAAAATGATTTATAAAATGATAATAATGATGTTTAAAATGAGCCTTATGATGGTCTATTTATACACATTGATTGTTCATGAGGTGTAGGGGTATGTTTATAAATCACTACCCTTGAAAGCTTTGTCTTGAAAGCACAGTAATTAGAATTTTCTTTAGTTAAGCACATTTTTGTGGTGGAATGAAGATTATCAGATATCTATTTATACTTTGTAGAGGTTTGACTTTGTTTTTCCTTTGAGTGTTGGTGAGGTTTCTTTGTATTTTTTGCATCATAGTCTAAAGTCTTTTGACCTGATTGTTTAACACGAAAGCTTTATGATTATTTGCAATATATTTGAAATACTTGCATGAGAAAGAAACTGTTATGGTTAATTAAATTACTAATTAGGTACTACAGAGAGAGGATGATGTTGAGAGGGCTTTCCTGGGTGACTCTAGGAGCAACCCGGAGGTGGGCAGACAAATCTCTTCTAAGTTACAAATCTGAAGAGAAAAAGCTGGTGATGTATATGTGGTTGCTCAACCTGGGCTGTATGGAAAATCTTAGCAGAGAGTGTTTACCTTTCCGTGTCTTCACGAAAGCATGTTGTCGGGTCACAGAATAAGATCACTACATGTAGGTGATGGTTCTATAGTAATTTCTCAGTCTTATCTTTAGAATGGCTAACAGAGAGGATTAGGTTTGAATACAGGATATAATTTGATGAATTTGGAGATTTAGAGTTGAAGAAAAAATTGTGGTGATGTTTGGATGGGTGCTAATTTGTAGGGTTTTCCATTTTTATAATTTTCTTTTTTGTGCTTTCTACCATGCTACCTAGTTGCTTTCATGTTTCCCTAGCATTTTAACTTTTTCAATTTCTATCTCTCTATTGTTTCTTGCCCCATTTGAAATGTCATCCTTATTTGGTAGGTGTTTTCTTCAATATAGTGTGAATATTTTTCCATCACACAACTTCTATGGGGTTTGTCTACGCAAATAGCTTGTAAGGCCCATTCATCAGGGTATTTGATGAAATGAAATGATTATCGATGATCACCAACTAATGGTACCTGCAGTTATTTACTCTAACAATTCTACAGTTTTCCTGTGCCAAAAATTATACAACATTTTAACCTCATGCATTAGTCTCCTCTGTTCTCTTAGCTGATTATATAAGCACTTATTGTTGTTGTCAAAGCTTTTACTCTCTAGTCCCATTGATCTATTTCAGTTATTTGTGGACATTGATCTATTTTAATTTCATTTCTTCAAATTTTCTAACTATTATGCGTTGCCTTTCGCCAGTGCCTTGTTTCTTACCTATGATTTTTTTGCTTAAGCATTCCAGCCAACCAAAGCAACAGGGGCAGCAGGAGCCACGCAGTCCAGCCAGAGCCCAACAGGGGCAGCGCAGAGGCAGCAGGAGCCACGCAGGGCTAACGCAGGCCTAGTCAGGGCAGCGCAGGGGCAGTGTAAGCACTTTAGGTGTGACACAAGCCCTTATTGAGTAGCACAGAGGCCGACGCAGGCTAGTTAGGTTGACGTAGAGGGATTCAAAGCAGCATATTACTGCCATTTTTTATTTCTCTGTTGGGTGAACCAGTTTTGGTGCCCAGGATTGTTGTACTTAGATTATGCATAGTAATGAAAACCCTCCAGAGCTAGCTGCACCTATTTTCCCACATTGGGTTTTTTTCCAAGGATAGTTGTCCAGAAAATCCGTGTGTCACTTTGTCTATGAGCATGTTATTCAGTATTTGATCTATATGTGTAGGTTGCTAGTTGTATTTACTATTTACTTCACTAATTTATTGAATATTTTAGAAATTAACTTGTAACTTAATTCAAGTAGGAGAAGTAAATCAAGATACTGCAATAGGGTTTCTTAGATTAAGAAATTTTCACATTCCCTAGGTCTAGCCCCATTAGGTCACCTAGGGCAACAATTTCCCAGGAATCTAGCTAGAGGAAAACTTCTATCTCCTAGAGGCAACTGCTTTGCTAGGTTCCCTCACTCTCCTCAGAACTTGGCCCAATTCCGACGGTGAAATCTCCAGATACCTCAAGCCCTAGCTCTAGGATCAAGTTTTACCTAGGTGTTCCCAAGGATAGAACATAGTAAGATTAATTTGACCTATCGAAGTAAAAACACTTGTCTGATCCTTTCCCATCACCTTGTCTAGGATAGGAACATCATTGGTTACTAAATTCCATCCCTGAACCTGGGCTGGGTCCACTTGGCCCTATGTGGTCCCATTTGGTGTCAAAGGCCTTTCATCAAGGACCATTTGGGAATCCAAGTTCCGAAAGGATTTTAGGGATTGAGAACTTCCTTCATAAGTCTTATTCTTCTCCCTCAACCCTTCAATCCCCCTCCTCTCTCCCTAGAAGGTAATTCCCTTGCTTAAAAGGAAAACAAGTCCCACTCTTTATTTTATCTTAGGGAAAGGGTTTCGAGGGTCACTTCCCATCTATTCATTGATAAAACCCTAAACAACCAAGGGTCAAGGGTATTTTTATTATTTAAAATAAGATAAAACCCTAAACAACCAAAACCCTATCCTCAGGAGATGTAACACCAAGATTTTATGGGCCCCGTTGGGGTTAGTTGGGCAGCCAACTTCCCGGGGTCGTAACTTGGTCATATGATCTTCGTTTGACGCACATGATACCTCATTAGAAAGATCTCTCCGAGGACTAAAACCACTAATATGATCTCTATGAAATCACCAAAACTTTCATGCCAAAAAAACATCGTTTGGGGCCTCAAAATGCCTTCGAAAGTTCAGGACCTGAAAAACTAACAAAAATAGTAAATTGTGCTATAATTAAGGAAACTGAAAAACTGAAAGAGACAATGGTGTTGGGGTTCCTATGTTTTGGCCAGATTGGCAAAACCAAAAGATAAGACAATATCAACCCGCTTTGGGATTCAAGGATCTAGCCGTCCTGAATCCAGAGAGGGATCCCTCTATGAATGAGTTCAAAGAATTGATCTTTAGAACCTGAAATATGATTTTAGGCTAGTTATGAAGAGCATGGGTTTTGTTTGTTTGTTTTTGGTTGGTGTTGTGACCAACAACAACCCCCATTTTTATTTAATATTAGTAATAATAAATACAAGATCCCTAGTTAAAAAATCCAAAAAAAATCAATCATTATTTGTGTCCCTTTTCAAATAAAACAATCTATCATAACTTAGGAAATTCCTTAAGAAACACTTAAGTTTATGATAGATTACAACAAATCTTTCTTGCTGAAAAAGCCATCCATCGCAAATGGCAGATATCTGTGTAAGCGTGGAATCTTTAAACTGCGACTTTGCGATATTGCGATAACGCGATCCCAAAAAGCTTCATATATTAAAAATATTACCGCAAATCGCATATCGCGTAAAAGATGTTAAATCAACATTTTTTATATGTTATCTTTTTAAGATTTGCGATTCTCGCGATATTGCGATTTTGCGATTTATAAATATTGCGACATGCTACAAGTGTTTTTGCTAATGACTCAGATTCCATTGATATTACGATTTTGCGATATCGCAGTTAATCATAGATCGCATTGTTGCGTATCTGCAGCTGTTCCAAAGAAAATCCTTCCATAAATCAATATCCGCTGGCGCTAATGATTGGATTAAATGAAAATGGATTTGTTCACCAATGATGCAATGGGATTTTGTTTTGATTTGGTACGGTCGTTTCACGAAATAATATATTTCATCCGATTTTTGCATTTAAAACTATCTCATCACCTTCATGTCATTACTCTCACTTAACTCGAAATCACAAGGTTAAGGAACATAAGACTATACAAAGCATTCATAGAGCATTATGTATGGAAGGAGAAGAAGATTTCAAATTAAAACAAGAAAATGGAGCCATCAGACAAAAGACACTGTTTTATAATAAGATTTAAGATTTCACCATGTAATGGAAGGAATGTATAATTTGCTCAAGAAGAAAATCCTAGGGCAATGCAAGTTGGTAAAATTTCTTAATTTCAGAGTTCGGGTTGACCATCTAGAACCCTTAAATAATCGTTTGTTCACTTCGCACTTTAGAAGTGCAAAGACTCATGAATTCTTCCAGATACGTACATGGTAAAATGGGTGGCCGGACAACACCGACATTTCGTATTGTGCAATTTAGAACTCCAGACTGAGAGCTCATTAATGCTCATCATCGAAGATTTGAGGTTGACGTGATCACTTTCCTGTGAACCTCAAGCACTCCAGGGTTAAAAACAACAATTTATGGAGGATTTTTCCCAAAGAAATATACAAATTTAGTGAATGCACAAAGGAGCAGACCAAGAGAGATGAACCATTGAAGAAAAACAAACACGCAGCACAAGACTGTCTACTCACCTTCCATATTGTTTTGTCATCATGATATGTGCTTTTTGGAAAGTCCTATACATAACATGATCTTTTCCGAATGGCTCCCTTTGTTGAATGTGTTTAACGCTACAATTAGTAGATCTGCTTTCACAAATTTGTCTGATAATTACTACACGTTATTTTCCATTACCAATCTAAACTAATTTTTTCCCAGGATTATCCTCCTATCTATCCGCTTATGTTATGGATGCTATCTACTTTGTTTCTAAATTCCTTTGATGGGTTGGCAATGGACGATTCAAGATCCTTTGCCTATTCATGTGTATATCACAAGGAATTATGGGAATCCAAGCTTATTCTCATTTTTAAGTGATTTCATGGTATATTGTTTGCTCTCTCGCACAAAACATTGTATAATAAAGATGCTCCAAGGTTTTCCCACAGGTTTATATTTCTCCTCCCCATCGCACGAAGGGCCGAAGAATGGCTTACCTGTGTAAGGGTTTTCAAAGCCTGCTTTCTCCTCATGTTTTACCCTTATATGTTTCGATAAACTTATAGCTCGGAAATTGCCATACCAAAACTCCAGGGTCAAGGAGGGTTGATGCAGACTAAAGACAAAAGAAAGCCATTTGGCCACAATTTCTCGTAGCTTGTGGAACATTTTCATTATTTGATATTGGACATGCATTCAAGGAAGTAAGCAATATTACATGCTTACAATTTTTTAAATTTTCAAAAAAGGTTTACCAATCTAACAGTTGCTGCAAAATTTCACCACCGCAATCAAAGTAAGGATATTTTCCGGAGAAGAGGACCTTTCGATGATATATTCCCAGAAAATCTTACACCGAAAGAAATTGTTTATCCAATTACAGATGTGCAGTTATCTCCAGAACAATTTCAAGAATTAAGGCTGAGGTGTTAAAGACTCACCACCATCCCTTTGGAAAATTTGCTGAACCCAGAAGGGAACTCTAAAGGCCAAGATAAGCAAGGCCTCACAGATAAATCTAAGTCAAAATATGAAAGAGATAATTCTAACGTTCCAATAAGTCTAATGAAGAGCAGGATAGAAATGAAGAATTAGTGAAAGATATCGCTTCAATCGAAAGAACTTTCTCAACAACAATTTTGACTTCAGTAGAGCAACTCCTCCTCCTACTAATACAAAGAACAATCAACAGCAATTGAATTAGACAAAGAATAAAAGCTTTAATCAATTGCTTAATGTGGAAGGATTTAATATAGAGACCTCAATATATTAACAAAGTTTTGAGTAATAGAATAAGTGGCACAAATACGTAAATCGAGCATATACCGTCACTCCCTCTTCTAAAATTGTACTCAATGTAGAGGCAAAATTCCTCTCTAGATGCATTCTGCCACCAAAGTATAAAGCGTAGGGTGAAGGTGTTACATGGAAAAAGATAAAATTAGAAGGTGAAATGCCACCTGCTGCAATAATTAGATGCTTTGCATGATCCCGTCGCAGCCTACCGATAATCTTGCTAAGTTATCTCAGACATGGGGGCTTATGCTTCGCAACTATTGACAAAGTATTTGAGATACAACTCTGTTAAATGAAAGAAGAAGGAACAGATACAAGTTCTACAACAACAATTGCAATGTGTACAAGCCAATAATGAAGTACGTATGAAACTTGAAAACTTAAAGCAACAACTTCAAGAAATGCAAATTGGATATCAAAAAAGTTTAGCCGATAAAGAGAAACAACATACATTATCCAAGATCAACACAAAGATGATCCTAACCTAATTTATTTCAGAAACTATTTCTTTAAATAATTAACTAATGCAAATGTAAGAAGAAGTTCCATGCCAAAAAATCTTGCAATGGAACTCTTTGTCAAGCAGGTGATGAAGATCACCAATCATGGTGTTGTAGATTTACGAAATGATTATGATTTAATTAATGAAAAGCTAATGATTATTTGGTATGGCAAAAGACAAGAGAAGGAAGAAAAAAGATGGTGCACCAATTATTAATGAAAACCATGAAGAAATACTTTTCAATGACTCGGGATGCACAAACTGAGGTAAGTATAGAAAGCAGCAGAGGAGTCGACTGCTGTAGCAAGCAAGCCTTAATGATTGTGTAATGAATTTGTACAAAGCAAACTTGATTTCGTGAATCGCCCGGATATCTTCCATAGGACACCAATTGAAAAATGTAATGGACACAAAAGGCTAAGAAAAAGAAAAATCAATCCAAGGATTGACAAGATTAAACTCGGATTCTATCGACATATTTATGAAACCAATAACAAACACGTGGCGCTTAATTGTATCATTTAGTTTGTTTATAAGATGAAAGCCTTACACTTGTCATCTCCGTCTTTCAGACGCTTGAAATCAAGTCACAACCACCTCTCAGCCAAAACAATGCTAGATGCTTGCAAGTTTAAAGATCAAGTTCCTACAAGTAGTTACTTAATAGCTTTTATTTTTAGATTTAGTTTTAGTTTTATCGTATTTTTGCTCAGGAAAAGGATAAACATTTAAACCTAATCCTTATTTTTGTAATAAGCTATTTTTAGATTTAGCTAGTAGTATTTGGGGACCTTCATGCATTTAGAGAGGGGTCCTAAATTATAATATTTTGGACTTGGAGATTACATTTCTATACTCCATTGCCTCTTATATTTTATAAAGGATCACATCCGTGATTTACACTATCTTTAAAAGTGTTGCATTTTCAGATCTTTGGATTTGATTTTTGCATCCGAATTAATGATTAGAGCATCGTATTTCATTTGAAAGATTTCAAGATGGATAAGGTATTTTTATCTATTCACTCTGATTTCTTTTGTCATATGATATTCTACTTAAAATTTTGCTATCATTTATATATTTTAGTTTTCGATAACGTTTCTTATATATTTATTTGAGTATAATTGAAATGTTATTTTCACAAGGTATGTAGATGATATAGAATTGATGAATTATAATATATTACTATAATCACACTTTCTTAAACAAGAGTTATCTTTATTTGTTTATGCACATTTCAATTAAACGATAATACATTTTTATGGTTGGTTGTTCAATTGGAACAATTTTAAGTTGTATTCACATATGATAACCGGGTTAACTTTAGAATATTTTTAGTATTTAGATTAAATTAGGATAGTTTCATTTTAGTTATTTAGTCCCATTTTCACTCATCCAAATCAACCCATCACCAACCCATTAGTTATAAGGAAACTGGTCCTTTCAATCCAGTTGGAGCCACCATACCAAACGGATAAGGAGCTTTCCTAAGGTCTCGACTGGGTGGTTTTCCCCAATGTTTGAAGCAGATATTTTCTAGGCTTCAACATTTTTGGCGCTAGAAGGAGGGGTTGAGCTATGAATGGCAAGTAAATCTTTATCCACAAGCCATTCCGAGAGAAAAACACCCTCATTAACTTCTTCAATTTCTTCTGAATTACAAAATCCTAGAGAAGGAATTGAAAAGAGTATTCAGACACCCACTACCAAAATTTCAAAACAATCAGACAATCAAAACCCTGAGTCTCCTGAAGTACAAGATTTAATTCATAAATTAAAAGGATTCTCATTATCTCTAGATGAGTCTGAAATATTTGAAGGTAGTGTAAGCTCAAAATTTATTCCTTCAAAACCTCTTACTAGGCTTCAAAGTGAAAAACTTGGTATTTCTCCAAAAGAATTCCCTTTACCTAGTAGAGTCAAGACAAGAAGAACTCAATCATAATCTGTAAGTGATATAAGTTGTTCATCTCATATTCAATCACCTGTTTCCGAAAACACAACTCAACAAAGTGCAGTTATTTCCTCATTATCTGCTCAATCATCATCAATCTCAACATCATATATTCCAACAACTTCTGTTCCGACACCACCAGTCTCTACTACTTCTTCAACAGTTGTTACAGTAATGGCTAGACCATGGGCTAGTCCAGGGGCTGTCAACATGCCTGCACCTTTACATGATTTACCTGACAATCCTGGAAAATGGCTTCCAAAATTCAGTCCAGAGCTTAACATTCCAGCCGAAGAACACATCAATAACTTTATGCTGGCTGTAAATTTGAATGGAGTCGTAGAATAAGATGTTTTAGTCAGACTATTCCCTTATACTTTTCAAGGGGCAGCAGGATCCTGGTATTTTTCATTACCTTCAGGATCCATAACAAGTTGGGCCATTTTTGCAGATCATTTTTTAACCAAATTTGGAGATGACAGATCAATAGCTACTTTAATGAACGATCTCTCAAATTTGAAGACAGAACCCAAGGAGCCCATTAAAGATTTCAATGCTAGATTCAACAAACTCTTGAACAAAATCCACACAGATTCAAGGCCAAGTGAACAAGTCAGAAGTGAATGGTACATAACTGCTTTGCCCTCAAACATAGCAATTTTTGTAGATAGAGCTTCAAAACCTATGTTAGCCGAGAATATGAAAGAGGCTATTGCAGTAGAGAAACAAATTATTTCTCTAGAAAAGAAAAATGCTATTGAGGAAAGGAAATCCAAGAAGGTCAGCTTCAAAGATGATTCGAGGAAAAAGGCCAAAGATCCATATGACATGGAAGGTTTACAGAAAGTTCTTAAAACCATGTCGAATGAAATGGTTGAAATAAAAAAACAAGTAGCTGAAACTTCTACCAAAAAACCATTCCGAAATTTCAAAAGAAATCAACTTGAGACTAAACCTCCCAATTCAATCTCTAATGTAGAATCAGAAGAGGAAGAAGAAGAAGATACATCTCTAGTATCAGATGAAGAAGAAGAGAATGAAGAAATAGCTGAATTGCATGGAATGTGGGATTTTATTCTCCCTAATTCTGATAGTGAGGTAGAACAAGAAGCTATGCCTGTAAGTACTAGGAGTAAATCTACATCAGAGCCTGTACAAACAGTTCCTAAAAAGAAAATTATAACTCCAAGTACCAAAGAAAAATCCCATGCAAAGAAAACTTCTCCATTACCTACTCAAAATCAGCCATCTTCTTCTAATCCTCCTACATCAACATCAAAGACTTTGGTGGTGTCAGATCCTATGGAATATAACATTGTTGAAGACATGAAAAAGATTAAAGCCAAAATTCCCTTACATGAACTCAGCAAACTAAAACACCAGCAGAAGTTGCTATTAAAAGAATTAAATGCTACACCAATTGCTCCTTTACCAAGTGGTGTAGTTGCAAAAGCAGCTAAAGGGACTGGTAAGCCACCAGACAAAGTAGATGCTACTGATACTGTGCTCATTGGAGAAAGATAAAATTCTCAGACTCCTCCTTTTCTTTTGACTTATGAAATGTACAATAAGAATCTGCATAATTGTTTAATCGATTCTGGAGCATCCTCTAATATAATGCCTACTTCTGTTTGTGCCAAATTGAATATTGAACCACAGAAATCGGCAGTTCATATTGTTCAATTGGATCGCTCTAAAGTTAAAGTTGTAGGTGAAATCAATTCAGTTACTATCAGACTAGCTTCCGATCCTAGGATTGTCCAAAGAATTGATATTTTGATTGCAGATATTCCTGAATTCTATGGATTAGTCTTAAGCAGGGACTGGTCTGCAAAACTTAATGGTTATATTGCAACTGATTATTCACATATGTGGCTTCCCTACAAAGGGAAACCAAATCAAATCAAAGTTGAATGAGAAAAACATATGATGCACACTATCACTGAATTTGAACAATCTAATGAGCCTGTGGCATTCAACAACAATATTCTTGGAGGTTATTCTGCTGAGTCATTTCTTGGAAACTTCAAAGCACCACAATCACCCTTTTCTGCAAATACTTTTGTTTCTCAAATAGAAAATTTTTCACAATCTGATTCTTCCAGAATTGTAAATATTTCTGATGTAATTGTAGATAAGCCAATAGATAAATCTTTATTTTGGTCATTATATTTTGATGGATCAAAATCTAGTGATGGAGCTGGAGCAGGATGCATATTAATTGATCCAGATGGAGAAAAATCCATGCTATCATGTAGGTTAGAATTTGAGTGTACAAACAATACTGCAGAATATGAAGCCTTGATTCAAGGACTTTATAAAGCTATAGGGTTAGATGTTAAATACTTGAAAGTCTTTGATGATTCCGAAATTGTCATAAAACAAGTTAGGAATACTATCCATTGTCTTTCAGGACATATTAAACACTATCAAACCCTAGTGCAAGATCTTACCACTCATTTTCTAGCATTCGATATTTCTTCTATTCCCAGGAATCAAAATACATCAGTTGATTTGTTAGCTAATGTTGCATCCAAACTCCTTCCTGCTGAAGATTGCAGTCCTGATAGATTTTCAGTAGAATTGATTTTTCGCCCATCTATCCCAGATAATGTCACAAATTGGAGAGTATTCTATCATGATCAAGACATTTTGAATTTCATGACTTCAGAGAAATCATATGATGAACAAATTATTGATGAGGATGATCATGATTTACAAATTGCCTCAAAAGGTAATGAAAATCCCATTCCAAAATCTGTTGTTAAATTAGAGGACTTATATGATATTAAAGACAGATTCAAGAAAGTCACTAATACTAAACTTCAAAGTTCCACTTTGAAGTTTGAATTAGTAAATCTTGGTTCTGATTCTAAACCTCAAAACATTAATTTAGGACTCAATTTAACACCAGAGGAAAGGAATGCTTTCATTAAACTCTTGAGCAAATATAAAAACGTTTTTTCTTGGAATTATGATGATTTAAAAACATATGATACTTTGGTTATTCAACACACAATTCCAATGCTTCCTGATATTAAACTTGTTCAACAAAAGTTAAGGAAGGTTCATCCAAATCTCGAAGGACAAATCAAATCAGAACTTAATAAACTTTTAAAAGCTAAAATCATTTTTCCTGTAAGGCACTCCAATTGGGTTTCCAATATGGTACCTGTAAGGAAGAAGAATGGTGATATAAGAATCTGTATTGATTTTAGAAATTTAAACAAGGCATGTTTAAAAGACAATTTCCCATTGCCAACCATGGAACAGATACTTCAAAAGGTAGCTGGTTCTGAACTCATGTCCTTTCTTGATGGATTTTCAGGCTATAATCAAATTTTAGTTCATCCAGATGACAAATTGAAAACAACTTTCAGAACCAAATGGGGAACCTATGCTTATCAGAAAATGCCTTTTGGTCTAATAAATGTAGGAGCAACTTTCCAAAGAGCCATGGACATAGCATTTAAAGGTCTGATCAATAGATCAGTTGTTATTTATCTTGATGACATAACAGTATTTTCAAAAAAGAGAGCCAATCATCTACATGATTTAAAGCAAATATTTGAAAGATGTAGAAGGTTTGGTATTTCCTTAAATCCAAATAAATCTTTCTTTGCTTTAGATGAAGGAAAACTCTTAGGATTTATTGTGTCAAAAGATGGTATATATATTGATCCAGATAGAGTGAAAGAAATTTCTGATATTTCTTTACCTCATAACAAAAAATCCATGCAATCATTTCTTGGGCACATCAATTTTGTAAAAAGATTCATTCCTGATTTTTCTCAAATTTTTTTACCTATGCAAAATATGATCAAGAAAAACTCAGTATTCAAATGGGGGCATAAAGAGAAAGAAGCCTTTGAGGCAATCAAACAAGCAATCATTAATGCACCAACATTGAATGCCCCTATTTTTTCTAGAGATTTTAATTTTTATACTTTGGCCACCAAAACATCTTATGCTGCTGTCTTAACACAACTCAATGATCAGAAAATTGAAGCACCAATTTCTTTCTTTAGCTCAAATCTGCAAGTAGCTGAGCTGAATTATTCTGATGTTGAAAAACAAGCCTTTGCTGTGTTTAAATCAATTAAACATTTCAGACCTTTTCTCTTAAAAACACATACAAAAATCATTGTCCCATTCTCTGCAGTGAGACAATTATTACTTCAAAAAGAAGTAGGAGAAAAGAGAGCTAACTGGATAACAAATTTGCAAGAATATGATATTGATATTAAATCAGCTAAGATTGTTAGAGGACAAGGTTTTTGCAGATTATTGGCAGGAGTTCATAACATACCAGAAAATCAAGATTCAAATAAAGATATTCAAGTAAGTTAGATAAGTGTTACAGATTCTGAATCTCAGTATGTTGATCTCATCTATTACTTGAAAAATGGGTATGCTCCTTCTAATCTCAGCTATAAGAGAAAATGTGCTTTAATATTGAAGGCTATTAAATATGATATCATTGATAATGTGTTATTCAGAAAGAACTATGATTCAATCCTATTAAGATGTCTTGAAAAGACTGAAGCTGAAAAGGTGTTGCAGTAATTGCATGATGGACTAGCAGGAGGTCATTTTGGAGGTGATACCACAGCTCACAAAATAATTCATGCTGGTTATTACTGTCCTACCTTTTTTAAAGATACGCATGATTATGTAAGGAAGTGCAAAGTTTGTCAAACTGCTAGTGGAAGACAAAAGAAACCAACTTTTCCTTTGCAATCGGTAAATATTGAGCAACCATTTGAGCAATGGGGGCTTGATATTATTGGTGAGATAGTACCTCATTCTTCCAAACAACACAAATACATCCTTACAGCAACTGATTACTTTACAAAATGGGTAGAAGCAATCCCTTTGAAGGTAGCCAATTCTGATACAATTATTGATTTCATAGATCAATTCATCATAACCAGGTTTGGTGTACCTAACGCTCTTGTCTTTGATAATGCATCTTATTTTTCTGGAAACAGTATAATGGAATTTGCAATAAAAAGAGGTTTTAAATTGAAATATTCAGCAAATTATTATCCACAAGGTAATGGTTTAGCTGAATCCACTAACAAAAATCTTATCAAAATTATTAAAAGGACCATTGATCAAAATCAAAAGAATTGGCACAAGTCTTTAATCTTTGCACTATGGGCTGATCGTATTACTCAAAAAGCTTCAATTGGAACTTCACCTTTCAATTTGGTTTATGGAAAAGAAGTTGTAATACCATCAAATTTAGCTCTTCCATCATTAGCCCTAGTACAATTTATTGAAGAAAATCCTTCTTCATCCATTCAATTGAGATATGATCAAATCCTTAAACTTGAAGAAGATAGAGATAAAGCAAAAATTATTCATGAAAAACATCAACAGCTTGTAAAATCTTCTTTTGATACAAGTTCTACCAGCTCAAAGATTTTGTCAATTGGTGATCTTGTTTTGAAATGGGATAAAGCACATGAAGAAAAAGGTAAGCATACCAAGTTTCAGAAAATGTGGCTTGGACCATTTCAGATTGCTGAAAAGATAGGCTCAAATACATTCATACTCCAAGATTTAACGGGAAAGAGAGAATCTCTTCCTGTAAATGGGCTTGTCTTAAAGAAATTCTTTCCATAAGGAGGTAACCCCTTCTTAATTGTACATATTCCTTTCTGCAAAGTTTTTAATTGTTTTTTGCAAATAAAAGTTGTTAATAAGTCTCTAATTGATTGTTTACTATAAGAAAATTTCTTAGGAAAAATATTATAAATATTTATTTTGTGTAAATGAGAATTTTTAAAGAGATGATCACAGTTTTTGGACAGTTTAAAATAAGATGTTAAACTCTGAAAGATTATTCCAGTCATTTGCATGATCTTTTGAAAACTTGAGGAGAATGTAAATCATTATAAGTTTATTGAGCAGAGAAAGGTTATCTATAAAAGTAAAGATTTTTCAAAGTCTTGGTACTCAAGAAACTCTGAAAATTGTCATCCATTGATTCTTAAGGATAAAACTTTTTCACCCCATCCATTTAAGTTGTGATTTTTTAGAATGTAATTCTAAGAAATTATATAAAAATTTAAGAGATAAGAGGTCTCATTATGAGCCGACTTACCATGTTCATAAGAAGTAATCAAACTGACATTACCAACACTGCATATCAAAACAGGGTAATGGCTTATAAATATAAGACAAGGGGTCTCATCACGAGCCAGCTTGTTCAGTTTAATTACAACTAGTGAATGGCATTGTTATTAATTGGCTACCAAACCAGAACAATGGCTCTTAAAAATAAAAAATAAGTAAAAGACAAAAACATGAGATAATATGTCTTATGAATTTACCTTTTAAAAATTCATAATTTTAGTTGGATGGGACAATGAATGGTTAATGGTTTAAAGGTAACCCTGTCGAGACTATGAACGTCTGCAGGCAGCAGAGACAATACCTATGACAATAGAGTATATTATAAAACCAAACTTGGAGAAATCCACTTACTTCATTATTAACACCGATCAAAGCTTGAGATAACCCAAAAGTGTTTTTGTTCTTAAGAAATTAGAAAGAAATTGTGAATGATTTTTATTTCTTTTTCATAGTTAAATTTTATTTGAATTATCCTAAGATAGTTTTCATTATCTTTAAAAATCTTTACTTACTAGAAATATAGTGTTCATTTTATTTTTTCAGAGATAACTATTTCTTTCAGTGAATCGCCAATTGTTGTGACCAGCAACAACCCCCCTTTTTATTTAATATTAGTAATAATACTAAATAAGTGGGGACCCTTAGTTAAAAAATCCAAAAAAAAATCAATCATTATTTGTGTCCCTTTTCAAATAAAACAATCTATCATAACTTAGGGAAATTCCTTAAGAAACACTTAAGTTTTTGATAGATTACAATAAAATTTTTCTTTAAGCGAAAAAGCGCATCCATCGCAAATGGTAGATATCTTTTGTAAAACTGAATCTTTTAAACTGCAACTTTGCGATATTGCGATAACGCGATCCCAAAAAGCCTATACATTAAAATATTGGTCGCAAATTGCATATCGCAGAAAAGATGTTAAACGAATACTTTTTATATGTTATATTTGCGATTTTCGATTCTTCGATATTGCGATTTTGCGATTTATAAATATTGCGATATGCGATAAGTATCTTTTGCGATGACTGTGATCTGCGATATTACGATTTTGCGATATTGCGGAGCAAATCACAGATCGTAATGTCGCAGATTCGTAAAAGCGCGTTGTCCAAAGAAAATCCTTCCATAAATCAATATCCGTTTTGCGCTTTAATGATTGGATTAAATGAATGGATTGTCAATTAATGATAAATGGGATTTTCTTTTGTTTGAAAGGTCGTTTCACGTTAAAATAATATATTTCATCCGCCTTTTGCATTTAAAACTATATCATCACCTTTCTCATGTCATTACTCTCACTTAACTCGTAAAATCACAGGCGCGAAGGAACAAAAGACTATACAAAGCATTCACAGAGCATTATGGGTAAGAAGAGAAGATTTCAAATTATGAAAACAAAGAAATGGCTTCACTGTATGCGGATACTGCTTGCAATAAGGATGCCGGTATCACCACCTGGGAAGGAATGTATAATTTTCTCGAAGAAGAAAATCCCAGGGTAATGCAAGTCGCGGCTACTGCAGGCTCAAGTAATTGATCTGAGGCAACCCTTAAAGAACTGGCTTGTTCATTTCTGCACCAGATAGCGGCAAGACCAATAATTCTTCCGTATACAGACATGGTAAAATGGGTGCTAGACAACACCGATATTTCAGACAGGAAATTTAGAACTCCAGATCAAGAGCTCATCGGGTCATTCACTACGGAATATTTGAGGCTGATGTATCATTTGCCAGAACCTCAGGCAACTTATAATAAACAATTTATGGAGGATTTTGCCAAAGAACAAACAAATTTGGCGTTATGCACAAAGGATTGGACCAAGAGAGATGAACCGTTGAAGAAAAACAAACATGATATGTATAGTACTGGTTCACTCACCTCTCCATATTGTTTTGCTGCTGCTATGTTATGCAGGCTTTTTGGAAAGTCTGACATAAATATGATCTTGCCTGAATGGCTCCCTTTGTTGAATGCTGCTGTTAACGCTACAATTGTAGACTGGGCCAAAATCTTGTCTGATAATTTGGCCACTGCTATTTTCCATTACCGGTCTGAACGAATTGTTTCTCAGAGGATTTATCCTCCTTTTTATCTATCTGCTTATGTTATGGATGCTGTTGTGGATCATTCTATCCGCATATCCTTTTTATGTTAAGTTTTGAGATTTTGAAAAAAGAAAAAATGTTTTTGAAAAAATATTTCTAAAGATCCGAAATCTGCTATAGTATAAGGTTTTATACTTTAGTATAGGAGAAATACGAAGAAGCAATACATTTTTCATTATGATTTGTGAAGCGGCAAACATTAGTTTGGTATATATTTTATTAATCATAAAGTTCGAGCGATTTGTGGAGCGGAAGTCGTAATCGCGTGCAGAAGCTATTGGATGAGCAACTGCGGGGGGTCAACTTGCTCGTCGGTTATCAAAACCTGACCCCCCGCAGTTGACTAGTCAGATCTACGAAAATCGTTGATCAACGGCTCCGATGGATTGCGGGGGGTATTGGTTGAAGGTCTCGGCCGTACTCACAGACCCCCCGCATTACGTCATTCTCTGAAGTGTCAAACAGTTGGCAAAACCACATACGTGTTGTCCCACGTCACCTTCGCATTAATTGCGGTTTGCATTGTTATAAAGTCGAGTTTGCCGTTCCGTTGCGGTTCATTTGTGATTGTTGTTCTGTTTCAAACCCCGTCCCGCCACCTTCGCACCGAATTGTTTTCAAAATTCTCGTCAGCCATGGCCAAACGAGCGTCCGTGTCTGGTCTGTCCACTCTGAACCCTCTCCTAGATAGTGAGAAAGACGTCCGTGATACTGCCTCATCTGTAAATCATCCTCTCCTGCATTATCAAGTGACCTTGAACACCGACCAGTCACCTGTGTTTTCCGCTATGCAGAGTTCTGGAGTGCTGTCCGCCTGTATTCCTAAAACTCATGTCTTTCCTGAATTCATTTCCTGGTTGGTTTCGTCCATGTATCCTGGCAAATGTTATGTCATGAAATCCCAGGGAGAAATTGTTTTGCAGGTTTCAGCTCAATTAATGCGTCAGGAATTATGCTTCCCGGAGAATGATTCTCCTTTGCAATTCTCAGAAGATTCGCTGGTTCAATACTTCGAGGATCTCTCAATTGAGGAATTTAACCGCTGCATGTCATTTTTGGTATCGAGTCCGGAGAAGCCCCAGTTTGGATCAGGAAAGTTTGGTTTGGATGCATTTAATGTTCAATACAGGTCAATTCTCAGTTGTATTATGGAGATTCTGGGGAGAGAAGATGATTGCGAAGTTGACAAGGCAGCTTTGGGGATGTTTACTCTCATGATGAAACCAGGAGTGGTGTTAGATATTCCATCCTTTTGGCAAGAAGTGGTGAATTCTCAGTTGCTTTCTTTCCCACTAACAGGTTATTTCAGATTTCCCTCATTAATAGTTTACTTGTTTTTATACCAGAATGTGGAAGAATTCATAAGTATTGGTTTGAACATAATGGATAGCAACAAAAATAAACAGTCAGTTCTACTTTGGACTGATTTGATCAGAAGAGAAGAGAATGAAGCTGGTTTATTTGAATTTGTGGAACACTTTATGACCACCGCTTATAAAATTCTCAATGGAACTCGGCCTCCCTGTTTCTTGCCAAAGGCCCAGGAGTTCTTACAATTAGGACCTAATTGTAGATATGGAGACTAGTTTGTTTTTGAGGACTATTCTGAAATAAGGCTATATGGAGTTGGTGTTGAGCCTTATAGGCTTCCAACATTTGTTCCCATGAGACTGTTTGCTTTGGAATTTATAAGGCAAAGTCTCAATGTGGATCAAATTCATTTTCTTCCAATGAAGAAGGGGTTAATGTACAAGCTGCCCATGAGTGTAGGTCCTTTTGTTGTTAACACAAGGCAAGCTTATGAGGAGGTGACAAAGATGTTGGAAGAAACACAGTTATTATTGGGAGAGAAGTGGGCCTATGACCCACATGGGATTATTTCACAGAGAAGGATCGAGAACGGTTATGCTGCTTTTTCTCATGTGAGTAAACCAGATTTAGAAAAGTTGGCTAATCCAGGAGGGCCAGGTTCATCGCGGATTAATATTCAAACTCCTGTAATATTGGAGAAGATGGGTAAGAGAGTGAGAGATGATGTTATTGAGATTGATGAGGAAGAGCCTCGAGAGGAGAAAAGGAAAAAATTAGCAGAAGATCACTCCTCCAATTCACCTGGTTTCACTCTCCAGGTCAGTGAAGAACAGGGTGCTTCATCTCCTAGCAGATCAGAACTCCAGCTAGAGAAAGCTCCTTCTATGAAGCAGGTGTTCTCCTTAATTGAAGAAAAGAATCAAAGAATAAAGGCCAATATAGAGACCAAACAAGACTTTTGACTGTAATGGATTTGGAGAAAGACCAGTTCAAAATGGCGTTATCGCATCCGACAGGGATGTCTCTGGGACCCTCAGGCAGTTTTAAGGAGGTGAATATTGTTATGGATGTAAAGAAGATCCCCTTGTGGGACAAGATGAATCTACATATGCAAACAGGTCAGTTAATTGTTAATGATTTAAGTAAGACTCATGCTACATCAGTCAAGACAGAGAATATGCTTGCTAAGGTTGTTAAATAGTGCAAGATGGAGAAAGCCAATGCCAGAGCATTGACTATTCAAAATGAAGAACTAAAGAAAAAATCATAAAGAAGATTGGCGTTGATCCAGATGATAGGAGCGCAATGCAAAAATTTATCAAGGGCGCAGAAGCAGAAATCTCTTCCTTAAGGAAGAAGATGAAATTGCCAGCTTCAGAGCATTCGTTGGCAGCTGAAGTAGTAGCGGTAGAAAAGGAAAAAGAAGAGCTGCAACAACAATTGATAAAGAAAGATGAGGAGCTTGATAAGGTAAAGCAAACAACCATAACCTTACAAAATCAAATTCAGAACCACACTTGCACTTTTGATTTTTCTGCAGGTGTGACCGATCCACAGGTCCAGGTTGCTCAATTGAATAATACAGAGTTAAAAATGGCGGAGAGAGATTGCAAACAGGCCCAGTCTGAATTGGCCACAGCTCTTAGATTGATGCAGGGATGGGAAGACAAGGCAAATGAAAATGAGCAGAAGCTACATAAGGCTGAAGAAGAGATCAAAGAACTCAAGGAGAAATTGAAGGGAAATATTTCTCTCATTAAAGCTAAGGATCTCATCTGGAATGAGATCATTTCTGAAATACAAGCAAAATGGGACTCCATAAAAGTAATTGCCAGAGAGAAGAACATTGTTGCCGATCACGAAAAGGAGTTGTCATCGGATAAGCCAGCAGCTATCAAAAGATCAAATTGGGCCAAGAGATTCATGAATTTTATTAATTCCAAAACAGATGAAGAGTTGCTAGAGATGGGGATACAAGACAGGTATTTTTATGCTGAAGAAGTAAACAAAATG
>JAXQQM020058421.1:0-43277 GCA_034641835.2 Pinus albicaulis | reverse complement strand
CCACGGGCTCATTACGCAAAGGTATGGACAAGCTCAAGGAGACTAGTGGAAGAGGTAGATGAAAGGGTGAGTTTGCTATTAGTTGCGACAGCAGTTGTGCATGAGATTTGCACAAGCATTGGAGGAGATTGCCAATGATGATTGCGTAGTTGGAGCCAGTGAGATTCGAACTTGGATCTCTCATTAGACCAGCCTTGATTGCGCAATAGAGGCAGGTAATTAGTGGATGAGTTTTGAACCTGTGACTTGTTCAAAACCAAGCTAGTTTGTGTGTAACTTTTGGAGACAGTATTGAGTACTTGTGAGGAGTATTGTACCGAGATTGTTACATGTTTCTCTTCTATTATAATATACAAATAGCTGGGGGTTTTCAGCTATAAGCTTTCCCCATTACATATTGTGTTTATGTGCGCATGCGACTGTTTCTATTTCCGCAAATTGATGATTGATTGTAGAAGAGGTTATGTGTTATACATGAATTTGAATTAATGTATGATCAAGATAATCTCAGTGGATAAATATTCATTATTCAAAGAAATTTCTACATTATGTTCTGCCACGTTCTGTCTTCAACACTGATACTCTTTTAATTGTGATTTAATAACACAGTTTCTTGTTGATGTGCAGGCCGCGCAGGGCTCTCAAGGCATCAATGCCCATGAAGCATTGATGAAACGTGGATCTTGAACCCTACGAACGGTTTTCCTTTTATGAATCGAAAGCACAGGAATCGTCATTCCCGGCCTTTGGCCTTTCTTTCAATAAAATGGATAAACCTTTAAACACCTGCAAAATACAAAACTTATTAAGAAATCCTGCATTGTGGGTTTAACTGCTGCAGAGGATGTGGGGAGGAGCATATCCGTTGGATGGCAACATCCAATGGTGGAGATAAGCCAAGAGAAGGTAAAAAGGAGAGCGGAGGGAAGAATAAGACGGAATGATCTGGGACCATCTAATCTGGACACGTGGATGGTCCAGATCCAATTGGAGGATCACAATCGGCCAAGAAACAATGTTTAAAGCGCTGGGAAAAAACTTGCGATGCGATGAGCGATGACCGTTGATCTGAGGATCAGATCAACAGTGGGGAACAAATCGGAGGGTTATGAAGTGGAGGTAAAACTTGTGATCGAGGCAATTGTGGGCCGTTGGATCTGAGAAAGCGGAGAGGAGATAGACGGCGGACAACCAAACAGGGATCGGTAATCGAAGGTGGGGTGATGCGATTGCGCGACCAGGGAAGGCCGATGCGATTGCGCGATCGGAGAAGGCCGATGCGATGGTGCAATCAGGCCATCGCAATCAGAGGTTTCAAATGAACACAATCGAAAGAGCCTTTACAAAATTTTCTGATGCGACCGGGCCATCGCAATCGGAGGGGTGGTAATATAAATTTTGGCACCTGTTTTGCGGGGCTATGGGTTATATGAAATAATAACATGATCGGGGGTTATAACCAAAAGGGTCAATCGCATCGGAGGTTCCAACTTGACAAAAAGACTTGTGCGCTTAGATTTATTCTGATGTGATAAGCGCTGAGGGGACTAGCGCCTGGTTCTTAGGGCACAGGCACATGTGGGGAAGTGGTTTAAGACCTAGCCCAAGGGGGCTTAAGCTTTAGTAGTAAAAACTTGTTTTTTATGAAATTTTTCAGAGTTTTCAATGGATTTGGGGGTTTCGGTAAGGCTAAAAAGTGAGTTCTTAACCTTTTAAAAATTATTTTCATGAAGGGAAGAAGAGGAATCATAAAAATAGAGGAGTTTTATGGAGAAAAAGGGGAGCAAAATGAAGGTTATTTTTGAGTGGAGGGAGGGGAAATGACGATTTTGTAGAAAAGATTTTCTCTCATGGCAACAACAAATTTAAGTATAAAAAAGGGGAACAGTAGTGAAGAATTGATGCAGGAGAGGTACAGGAAGCAAAGAGTCTTTAAGAGCCAACACTTTTTAACAATAAAATTGTTCCTTGAAGGCTCAAAAGTCTTACTACCTTTTTCATAACAATTTTTATAGGTGGGCTGGGTCTTGTAGGGTTCCACTTCTTGAGGATGGTGTCTTCTTTTGAAGGTATCAAGAACTTCGTACTTGCATTCCCTTCCTCGGGGAGGTCAATTTGCGTCTCATCCATTGGGCTGCTCTTCCTTTGCTAGGATGATCTTGCTTTGAAACATATTAGCAGTCATAGAAACAATGGATCTTCATCAATACAAAATTTCTACCTACCCAATCCTACTGATCTAGCATTTTTTCTTCATTAGAGTGCACTTGGATTGGCAAAATATTTTTCAACATTTTATTCTTTTTGAAAGAAGGAAATATAATCTATTTCTACTCCTTATTTCTCCATGGACTCAGGTTAAACAGTTGAGCCCATATGATTCTCTACCTAATCTATTATCTGTTGGGATTAAACTGTCCAACAGACTTTATTCTCTAAATTCTACAACAGAAATTGAAAAGCATTCAAGTCAGGATTGAATATTCTAACTTGATGCTGGTCCATGGCATAAAAAAAAAGATGCACATAGACATTTATTTTGAGGAAAATTTAAAACAAAATGAAATGCTTAAGATCTGAAAATTCAAAGCACTTCCTTCATCCTTTTACAGCTCTGTTTTGAATTTGTTTGAGTTGTTTTTCTTCTATCAACTGGCTCAGATTTTGAGCTTATTAGAACCAGTTTTACATCTTTTGTGACTCAGGATTTAAAACAGATTTGAGTTATTATTTTTCTTGGAAATTTAGGTTCAGATTTTGAACTTGTTTGAACCTTTAATTTCTATCCTAATCTATCTACTGATAAGCCAAGATTAAACAGTTTGGAAAATCAAATTCACTACCCTATCAGCAGAAAATTTAAAACTAATAATTCAAGATTAGGTTGTTTGAATAACTAGAATTATGTTCTTTAGGAGTGGCATTTGAGCTTGCACACTTTCAGATTTTGTTTCTCTTTTTGTTGGTATGGGGCTATACCTTTCTCGTTTTCACAATCTGCCCTCTTTTATTTATTTTCTTTGTTTTTGTATTTTTGTTCCTTTGTATTCTTCAAAGCAGAAAACAACAACTAACTAAATGCTCAAAGGTTGAGCTTTATCGACATTCCTATCTAACCTATTCTAAACATGGAGTATTTACATATTCATATGATACAAAAGTGCCAATGCAGCCAGCTGAGTAATGTCAAGAAGAAGAAGAAACTCTGGCTGCTTGTCAGAGGTATCCATAGAACATATTGAAGATTAACCTTCAATATCAAGGCTATCACAGAAGGTGACAACTTTTCATGTCTCAGGCTCTTGCAAAGGATCACTGCTTGATAATTTGAGCCAGTTGGGATTTCCACACACTCTTCCATAGGATCAACAAATAAAAGATGAAGATTCTCTTCTTTATGGTCCTCCACAATCAGTAGGTTATCTACTTCCAAGACATCAGCTTTGAGGACTATCTCTTCAGTATGCAGCTTGGAAGTATCGTCATTTTTAACCTGCACAAAAGCAAACAGTGAAATACTTTCTTTCTCTAAACATATGCTTGCTTCTAATATACATTTCGGTTCTTTGGATGACATTTTGACATTAATGAAGGGAGAATTCTCTTCTTGGGAAGATGGTATATCCACAGCAGGATAGTCTGGTATTTGTTTCTCTCCCTCTTCTTTATCATCATCTAAACTGGAGGACTCATCATATTTGGCAGTGTAGTCCTCTTGTAGCCCTAGTATGCTCTAGTTTAGTGGACTGTACTCTATGAGGAGGTTATTATATTCTTGAGCAAGGGTATGTTTAATTGCTTCCTCTTTTTCAAGAGAAAGCTCCTTGATTTCCACCTGCCCAAAAATTTCTTCGTTTCTTTCCTCCTCATCCTTTGAGCTGAAAGTCTGCTGATTCCCAATCACATGGAAACTATTACTGATGATCTGAAATGAAATAGAGCAAAGATCCAATGAATCTTCACTCACTTCTAGACTTTGAAAACTTTCATCATCAGTATCATAAATAGTCTGCACTGGCTCATTACTTCTTTGAAGGAACTGATCTTCCTCCCAAAAATCTACTAATGATGATCCTGCAAAATTAACTTCTGTTTGGGAAGCATCATCACTAGATAGATCAAATTTAGAAGAATCATGAATATAAGTAATACTACCAATCAAACATACTGGGTTATCAGCAGGTCCTTCTTCATTCTGATCTGCAAAAGAACTTTCTAAATCTATACAACAAAGTTTTCTATGTGAATGGGCAAGAATGTTTGTTTTGCAAAAAGTTTTAGAGACTAACTGTTTATAAATGGTCTGATCTATCTCTTTTTCTGTCAAATGGAAGGATGTTTCTATGTCCCTTTGAACAGAAGTACATCAGTTCTCTGTCTCTTGTGAAGACTGATTTTGAGGTTGGATGTCTTCTTGAGCTTCGGCTATAAGGTATGATGAATCAATATTTGAGTTTTCAGGGATATATTGAGGAACGTCCATTATTTCTTGGATCATCTCTTCCTCAACTGATTCATCTATATTCTTAAAAATTTTCAATAGGAGATTAAACTCATGAATGGTTGTTAAAAGATCTTCAGATGTAGGTTTTAACCCCGAACATAAATTATCTACTCACAAATCTTATAACAGAAGATAAACAATAGTGAGAGCATAAAACATAAAACAGATAAACACAGATATTTACCCCTGGATCCCAAATCGGGATGACCAGCTTGATTTTTCATTATATTCCTTTTAGTGTTACAACACATATATATACATGCCGAAGCATACATAAACCCCAATCCAATAACTCTGGATTAGAGCATAACCGTAGTTCCCTTGACCGGATCTACAAAATACTAGGGGCCAAAAACCATCGTACCCCAAAACCATGTGCAAAATCATGCACAAAACATGGGCACCTGATCATCGACCGGAAAGAATATAACACATACCCAACACAGATGCATCTCTTCCAAAGCTTCCTCATTATATATAATGTGTTGGGTGATGTTTTGTGATGGATCATAATATATTGCACCCAATGATAATGATGTATTGTTTTCTTTATAGTTCTCATAGAACACATATTCAAGGTCTCTTAAAGAAAACAAACTACTAGATCTTAAGCATTCATACCAATCCCTAGCTTTTCCTTCTAATGTTAACATGAAAATTTTCATTAGGCAGTCTTCATGCCATTCAACTTTCAACCTCCATACATGTATATGAAATTTGATGAGATGTAATAGAGGGTCATCAAACTTTTCACCTTGAAAAACAGGCAGGTTTTCATCCCAATTCACCCGGGGCATCTTATGTGGAAACCCAGGGATATGATCTCTACTCATTGGGACATATCTTCGTTGTATTCTTGGAATCATGTTTGTAAATCAAGAAAAAGGTCATTGTGTCTATTCAATCAGTTCAGGGTCTTCTACCAGTGGAGTCATTTGGTCCTTTGGGAGTTTCAGAGTGTGGAGTCGCTAGGTGGATAATTTTTAACTTGTAAGGAGGTAAAATGTTTTAATGGTCCACCACCATATGACTCTTGTAGAGCTGCAAGATTTTTCAGGGACTGAATTTTCTCTCAAGGGTGATCTGAAAATAGTTGATAATTTGACCCTAGGAGACTTCCTAAGAATACTTTCTGGGTTATCAACTATCTCAGGTGGATCAGGGTCAGGATAGGCTCTAGTGTGAATCTTTCTAGGAGCCACTATGCTGTGTTTTTCAGACCCAAATAAACAAGAAAAGTTCAACCAGATATGACAATATTTAAGAGGTTAACTAATCTGTTTACAAAAATTTTAATCCTACAGTCCTCTGACTGAGTTTGAATGATATTAAAATAATAAGGGTTCTTCTCAAAGGAGTCGCCAAATGCTAGCTCCCCGTAATTAGCAAGATTGGAAAAGTCCAATCACAGAAACAACATCGTTTCAACCACTTTGGGATTCTAGGATCTAGCCCTCCTGAATCCGGAGAGGGATCTCTCCAATAAGTGCAAAGATGGATTTTTCTTTGAAGTTTGGGGTAATGATATTAGGCTAGTTATGAAGGCCAAGGGTTTGTTTTGTTTTTTGGATGGTTGAGCATGATTATTTTTTGAGGAGAAAATTTCTAAGTGCAAAAATTTTCAAAGGTGAGAAGTTGCAAGTGAATAGAACAACTTTGTCTAAAAAGATAGATATAACGCTGGTTTTTAGTCCATTGGGCTATGGAGTCATATCAGGGCTTTAATTGAACAACAACATCAAGAGTGATCCAAGGGGCAAGTCATCTATATCACAAGATCATTGAGATTAAAATGATGGAATGGAAACAATAAAGTGTTGGAGGGGTGGAAACTGATAATAATTTCACAAGGGATTTATAGTCAGTCCAAACAAGAAAATCCTCTTAAGTAACTATTTAAAACCAACCAAGAACAGGGCTAACCATAGACTTCTTGGGCAAGTTTGTATTAAAGCAGCTTAATTGACAAACAATACAGTAATCCGCATAATTACCTTCAGAAAGTATGAAAACACATAAGGGAAACAAAGTGTAACCTAAGATCAGATAAGGTACTTTTAAACCTAATATGCTTTCGGCCAACACCAAGGGAAACCTTCAGAATCTGCCTTTGGAGAATAGAAACTAGAAACAGGGCAAACCATCACTTTTCTAGTCTAACTTTAATAAGCAAATGATGAAAATAACTTTCAAGAACAATGTTTAAAGAAAATAGTAGGACGAGGGAACGCCAACATTCCTAACTGCTTAAACTGTATTGAATCATTCTTAAATAAACAAATTGGAGGAAAACATTGAGATAAATCTTATCAGTTAGAGAAGGGTACTGGTAAACAGTAAATCCTAACTCTATAAATGCTGTTCTTTATCAGAGAATAGTGAACAATATGACATACATAGAAGGAAAAACAATAACAAAGAAAGAGGCACTTCACCAGTGATATAGACCAGGATCCCAAGAAACAGCTTGTTATTGATGTCAAACCAGTTACAGTCTTCAGGTCCAATGTTTCAGTTCAGCAATCATCTTCACTATTCAGCCTAACTAATCTAAACACAAACAGAGCTCCAAGGGCCAGCGAACACTATTTACAATCAGAAGTTTTAAGCTCAAATATATTTCAAAGTTCTGCAACCAACAATTTCTCATCTTCTACAGCAGTATTTATAGAAGAATGAGGAGGTGAGATCTCAATAAAAGATCTCCCAAGATAATTAATACAATCTTAATGGCTTCTCGGCCTTTGAGGGGCTTGATGGAGAAGTTTACAGGTGTGTTACTATATTAATTGGTCTACATTTATGATTTAAGCTCGGTGGGAGCTTTGTTGACTTTTTAAGGCTCTGTGTCATGTATGAGTAACTCTACAGATATTTTTTGCATTAAGTTCCTTTGCAGAATTTATCCTCTGGCTGCGTTGTGAGGCAGATATTTGGTCTTGATCAATAACTTCGGCCTCTGATTGAATACTTTGAGGCACAGGTGGCATTCCGGTAGCTGGGAGGAATCAATTTGCCTTAGATGTGGCGGTGGAGGCTTTCTGTTGATAAAACACTTATGATTTTCTTTTAACTGTGTTTTAATTCTGGGGATTAGGCTTTTGATAATCATTCTTAGCCATAATCCCCAAATTATCTTCAATCTTTCTGTTCTGCCACATTCTGTCTTCAACACTGATACTCTTTTAATTGTGATTTAATAACACAATGTCTTGTTGATGTGCAGGCCGCACAAGGCTCTCAAGGCATCAATGCCCATGAAGCATTGATGAAACGTGGATCTTGAACCCTGCAAACGGTTTTCCTTTTATGAATTGAAAGCACAGGAATCGTCATTCCCGGCCTTCATCCTTTCTTTCAATATAACGGATAAACCTTTAAAGACCTTCAAAATACAAAACTTATAAGGAAATCCTGCGTTGTGGGTTTAACTGTTGTAGAGGATGTGGGGAGGAGCATAGTCGTTGGATGGAAACATTCAACGATGGAGATAAGCCAAGAGAAGGTAAAAAGGAGAGCGAAGGGAAGAATAAGACGGAATGATTCGGGACCATCCGATCTGGACACGTGGACGGTCCAGATCCAATCAAAGGATCGTAATCTGTGGAGAAACAATGTTTAAAGCGCCGAGAAAAAACTTGCGATGTGATGAGCGATGACCGTTGATCTGAGGATCAGATCAATGGTGGGGAACAAATCGGAGGGTTATGAAGCAGAGGTAAAACTTGTGATCAGAGCAATTGTGGACCATTGGATCTGATAAAGTGGAGAGGAGATCAACGGCGGACAACCAATTGGGGATCGGTAATCGGAGGTGGGGTGATGCGATTGTGCGACCGGGGAAGGCCGATGCGATTGCGCGATCAGGGAAGGCCAATGCGATGGTGCGATTGGGCCATCGCAATCAGAGGTTTCAAATGGACACAATCGGAAGAGCCTTTACAAAAGTTTCTGATGCGATCGGGCCATCGCAATCGAAGGGGCGGTAATATAAAGTTTGGCGCCCGTTTTGCGGGGCTATGGGTTATATGAAATAATAACATGATCGGGGGTTATAACCAAAAGGGTCAATCGCATCAGAGGTTCCAACTTGACAAAAAGACTTGTGCACTTAGATTTATTCCGATGCGATAAGCGCTGAGGGGACTAGCGCCTGGTTCTTAGGGCACGGGCACATGTGGGGAAGTGGTTTAAGACGTAGCCCAAGGGGGCTTAAGCCTTAGTAGTAAAAACTTGTTTTTTATGAATTTTTTCAGAGTTTTCAATGGATTTGGGGGTTTCGGTAAGGCTAAAAAGTGAGTTCTTAACCTTGTAAAAATGATTTTCATGAAGGGAAGAAGAGGAATCATAAAAATAGAGGAGTTTTATGGAGAAAAAGGGGAGAAAAATGAAGGAAAGAAGTTTTGGAGGAAGGAAGGTGAAAATGATGATTTTGCAACAATGTTTTCCTATGGAAACAAATATAAATTCTAAGTATACAAAAGGGAATAGTAGTGAAGATTTGGATAGAGGAGAGGCATGATAGCCTTCAAGAGTCTTCAAGAGCCAACACTTTAACAATAAAATTTGTTCCTTGAAGGCTCAAAAGTCTTAGCCACCTTTTGCTATAACAAATTTTATAGGTGGCTAACAACCTGCCCGAAGCATCAATACAAGCTGATTTATGGGATCCTGGTCTATGTCGATGGTGATGTTATTTCTTATTGTGAATTGTTATTTTACTTATGTTTTCACTTTGTTCATATTCTCTTATAAAGAACAACATGCATAGAGTTAGGACCTACTGTATATCAGTACCCTTCTCTGACTGAAAATATTTATCTAAATGTTTTCTTCCAATTTGTGTTATTGAGGAATGATCTAATTCAGTTCAAGCATAGGAATGTTGGCGTTCCCTCGTCCTACTGTCTGAGCTAGATGTTATTCTTAAATGTTATTTTCAGTATATGTTAAGTAGAGATGAACTAAGGAAGATATGGTGTGCCCTGGTCCTAGTTTTATCCCAAAAGACTGTTTGAAAGTTTCCCTTGGAATGTGTTAAAAGCTGGCTAGTTTGAAAGTACTTACCAGATCTTAGGCCATTCTTTGTTATCTTTGTGTTTGTCTTGAAAGTTACCAAGTAAAGTAGAGCTAGGAGAGGATTTGTGGTGAGCCTGTAAAACTCGCTAGCTCTACTCCAACAGCTTGCCTCAAGTTCCCTTATGTTCTTAAGTGTTTTCATTGGAAAGCATATCAAAGGTCGAAGCAGCTTGAAAGTACTACTAGATCCTAAACAATTTATGTTTTTCTTAAGTGTATGTCAAAAGATGGCTAGTTTCGAAGTACTTACCAGATCTTGGGCTGCTCTCTGTTCTGCATTTGTTTAATTCCCTTCTTGTTGTATCATTTCATTCCATAAATCAAATTTAAAGAGATCCTTAGACATAGATGACTTGCCCCATGGACCATTCTTTCCTCTTGTTGTTTCAATTAAATCCTATTTTGACTTCATAGCCCAATGGACTAAAAACTGCAATTATCTATCTTTTTGGCCAGAGCTTGTTCTATTTGCTTGCAACTTCACACCTTTGAAACTCTTTCCATTTAGAACTTTCCAGTCAAATAATAATCATGCTCAACCATCCAAAACAAAACAAACCCTTGGCCTTCATAATCCAGTCACATCATTCCCGAAAAACTTCAAAGACAAATCCATCTTTGCACTTATTGGAGAGAGATCCCTCTTCTGATCTGTGAAGGCTAGATCCTAGAACTCTAGTATATGAAACGATGTTGTTTCTGTGATCTGGATTTTTCCAATCCCGCTAATCACTGGATCTTAACACCTACTTTTTAAAAATAGGAAAATATAGTAGGAGAGGCTATCAGTTCTTCAGTTCTTATAGGCTCAAACCTATTTGGCTTCCCACCCTTCTTCTTCTCCTCTTTAGGCCTTTGACTTGCTTCATCACTATCAACATTGCCTTCCCTAGGCATTTTTTCCTTCATCCCTGCCTTAATATTTTTGAAAAGAATTGACATTGCTTGTGGAAGGATGTGAAAATGGTGGATGAGATGGAAAGGTTTCAATGAGGTCAAGGCTCAACAGTGTGGAGACCAAGTAATTTCTTTAGGATTTCACTTCCTTCTCTAAATTCAACCTTCAATTTTATTTATAATACTACCTTAATAAAAATAGGAATATGTGGGAAAAAATTTAAATACCTCTTAAAATATCTCCACAGATGAAGCAACAGGCACAAAACAAATTATGGGCAAGACGGGCGCCTCTTGCATGCGTTGTCGGGTAGATCCTAAATGGACAGGAGCGCAAATCAGGCGCCACCTACATGCATTGTTGGGCAGTGCTGAATGGGTGGTCGTGTGTGTGCTTAGGCAGTCCTGAACGTGCAGGAGCGCAGCGCGGGTCACCTCCTGCACGCTGCCGTGTGCCTCGTGCACATAGTCGAGTGGAGTCTGCACGTAGTCAGGTGGATTCTGCACGTTGAGAGGTTGGGCGGAGTCTGCACGTTGGTATGTCGGGTGGAGCCTGCATGGCTAAGTGCGCAGTGAGTGTGTCGGGCCTCGGGTGGAGTCTGCACGGTGATGGTTGGGCGGAGTCTGCACAGTGAATTTTCTACAGGCACGCAACACCTCTGCATAGGAACACAATGCCCTTCAGAAAAGTATATGGGCAGTGTGCACAGGAGCACAACACAGTTTCACAAGAGTGCAACGCTCGGAAAATCTGCTCGAAGACTATATCAGGAATTTTGAAAAACTTGAAAACCCTAAAATCCTTTGCAAATAACCAAATGGTGATTGGGAGATGTTGCTTGGGTTGATTTTATACTCTTTTGAAAATATTAAAGATAAAAACCCATTTTACTAAGTTTTATGGTGTGGTTCTCCCTTTTGCTAATATGCTCTTTTTCCTTTTGCAGGTACTGTCAAAAATAAATGTTTTTTTGATCCTCTCATTTCTTTTGGAGTTTGGCACTTTTTTCAAACCCTTGGAAAACTGGTGATTTTGATTGGTTTCTCCAATTTTACATATTGAACCTATGCATCTTTGGCCATTTTTGCCTTCTGCATGGCTAATTATTGACTGTAAATGAGAGTTTGGCCTCCTTTGTACTAATACATTCTCAATATTTCCATTTGGTGTAGCAAAATAATGGTGTCTTAACAAACTTTAGAAATTATTCCGTGACATCATCTTCTTATCTCTGCTTGCAGTCACCAAGGAGGCTTTTCACTCTGACTTCTTGTTTATTGAATATTTGATTTGTGTACACTCGTGCTCATGTGCCATTGTCTTCAGGACCTTATGCATGGGCTCTTTGTTGGGAAACACATTATAAACAATTTGTCATGAAACCATGATCCTCTTTGTGAACTTAAGCCTTTGCTTTTCTCTTGCCGTGGATGCCCTTTGAGGGGTTTTCTGGATTTTTCCTCTGTCTTTCCTCTGCTGATAACTATTATAGAGAATTCCTGCATAAATGCTTTATCATAGGTAGACTGTTCTTTTGCAGGCTTTGATGCTTGATCAGGGAGATACCTTTGGAGGTATTTGATGTCTTTGGATAATGATAAGTTCACCCTTGTTTTCACTTGACTTCACGTTTGAATATTTGTAGAAACAGTAACTCTAAAAATTATGACAATGCATAACCTAGGAGACCCTATATGACTTATTGGGATGTCCTTTGGTATATTCCTTTGATTGAAAATCTTGAATCAGGGTTTCGAGGTGAAGACAGGGTTTTGACACACTTTTGTGCATTGCCATCCTAGAGAACTAAACAAATTATTTATCTAAAGAGCTTAGAAAGGGAAATTAAAATCACCACTGCTTGGGGCACTTGGTGAGTAGGGGAAAAAGTTTGGATTACTTGGCAAACCAAGGTGTGAGAATAGAGGGCTTAGTTAAATAGAAACAGAGTGTTAAAGACAGAGGTGGTGAACATAGTGAGAGTGAGGGACATCAGTCCATGATTTGGTCTTTGGGGAGTGATAGGATGGCCATGCCTTGACTGAGTAGAAGGACAGTGAAAAATTTATTCTAAGGATAATGAAGGAAGTTAGATTTCTAGAACTCTCAAGACTTCTATGAATTTTGTTTCAAGAAATCTTGGATAAGTATTTAGTCATCTAAACAAGTAAAAATTACTGATGACTAACACCTTCATCACCAAATATCTGTCGTTGCATTCAACCATAATACTTGACAGAGGACTGACCAAGCACATGAAAATACACCATTTCTACAGATTTTAAACTCACAGATAAAATCCCTGGTAATCATCATTACCTTCCTATTACTGTGTTTAAAATTATCAACATGCCTCCTAAAAGGACAAATAATGAAGAATTAATCAACCCATTACTTCCTCCCCCTGTTGATCTTTATCATATCCCTCTTGCAAACATGGATTACAAAATTGCAGAGACTAAGTGTGAGTTTGACCTTTTCGAACTCTATTGTTGGCTTGAACATAAATTCATTGACCAAACTGCTGAAATTGGACTCTAAGAGTCCAATTTACCTCATTACATCTTCCCTCAGGCCCATCATTTTCCAAACTTCATTAGAAAATGTCAGGCCTGTTACTTACCAAACCAAAGAGCCATTATAGCCGCAAATGGAGAAATCTTATTCACCATCACTTCTAAAACCATTGACCAAATGATGCAGGTCCCTCCTATTGAAGCTAGCGCACCAATGTCTGTAGAAGCCTTGAATGAACTATATCAGAAATTATATTTCTCTAAGAGAACACAATTTTTTGACATTTTCCTGCCTGAGAACACCCAATTTCCCAAGAAGAATCCACCCTGTGTGATCCAAAATCTTTTTCTTGAGACGTGTTAAATAATTACATGTGAAAATTGCAGCTTTAAACAAGAAAATTTAAAGGCATAAACATATGAAGAGAGAAGCAATTAACATCATGCAAGAAGACACATAATTGATATCAGAGTTTTTCTAGGAGGGATTAAATATCCAGGCCCTGCTCAAATAGTGGGGAGGCCATCCTTCATTAAGTGGAAAAAAGAATGAAAGTATAAGTACAAAATCAGAAATTACACCCTTATACCTCCATAGCTGAAAATAATTGAAAATTTCATACCTATGATGAATAAATGGATAACACCATTGGATTCGTGGAGTCGAGTAGTGTAAAATCCATATAAAATTTGCCTTAATCTGACAAAGTGAAAATCTGACCCCTCTGGAAAATAGCTCAGATAATGGTTCCGCCCCTCTCCTACACACTGCTCATGGTTCCGCTGTCTCAGTTTCCATGTCTGCTCCTGACCTACTTGGGCCCACTACAAGAATGAAGGTTTAAATATCAAAGAGTTGGTGGACTTCCCAAAGGGGCTGCTGGGCGAGTTGGTTTCAAATTCAGTTGTGAGGGAGGGGGTCGAGTGGTCAAACCCTACCCCCTCCATAAAAAGGCTGAATACATTTTGAACCAAACACATACTTGTTTTAAATGGGCCACTGTTTAATGTAATAGTAAATGGGGTACGTTGGGGGGGGTCAGACCAGCATTGGGCGGCCCACCCCATATATTCTGCTAATCATGTATAGACATAGCGTGTGGGTTGGGAATGCGGGGTCACGACCGTCGGCCCCACCCATTTTAATATATTGTGATGCTGTGATAAGTGGTGTCCAGCGGGGTCATGGCCACTGACCCCGCTCTTTTTAATATGATTTGTTACATGTCCGTTGGTTTGGGAGGGCGGGCGTCATGGCCCGTCGTCCAATATATATATATTTTTATTTTTTATTTTCAAACAACCCACTATTTTTCACTTATATGGAAAATTACCAAAGGAGTCAATTTAAGTGTCCCACAATTTCACCCAAAATCTAGCCGGAGCTGGCCGAAATCTGGTAGCCAGGTTCCAGCAAATTTGTTGCCTCCTTAAGCCTCCCTAGTCACCAAGTCAACCCTCAAACTTTGACTCCTCCTAACTCCTTCATATGGACTCTGAATTGAGTGTCGTCTGTGCCGTTGGAATAAAAAAGATAAGATATTTAACCTGCCATTAATTTTTCCACATTACATACACTTTTATTTTTGAGCCTTCGTACTGTAATATTCCCAAATGGGAAAAGCAAGAATATAACGCAAAATGATGGAACAATAGTGTAACACATCATATAAAATAAGGAGGCCAATATGGAGACCTTTCATATGTTATAACATCAGTAAACATGCATAAGAAATGAGCCATATGATATACAGTAAGAAAGAACAAGCCTCCAATGGACAAAATCCCTCAAAAGAGGTGTTGTTACTATATATAAAGAGATGGAAGGCTCCTACAGCATTGTTTTAAAGACAATGCTATAGAAAATTATTACACAATGAATCTAAGGCTAATATGTGCCTCAAAAGATAGATCTAATATAGATCTGAGTACTATACAACCTCCTTTGAAGAACCCCTTAAAGGTTTTCACCAAAACACCATGTACAAGAAGGGGATCTAAGCCCTAGTGCAGGAGATCCACTGTAAAATACAAATATGGAAAGTGTGGTTGATCTGATATGTACAATAGAATAGCCTCCTCCAATGGATCCTCTAAATGAAAGGCAGATCCCTTTCACTAGACAACCTTCTCTCCAAATGGTGTGCCAAACCCCCCTGCAACTCCTCCTAGAGAAATAACGCAGATATGGAAATAAACTATGCTATAGGGGAAAATAAATAGTTGGCCTAATGCCAAGATTTGAAAATATGCACAAGGGCCTTCCTTATTGTCCTCCCAATGGAAAGGAAGCCTTCTCCACTGAAAATAAAAAATGCAATGACCCAAAGATGGTCTCCACTGCTGGAACTTGCAAAACAACTCAACCCTCAATAAGATCTACGCTGTAAATGAAAGATGAAGCTTGGCCTTAAGCCTGATAGTGGACAATGTAGTAGAGGACTCCTCCAATAGCTTCTCAATGGAAGAGGTGGGATTCTCAATTAGGAATACCCAGTGCTAAACAACACTCAATCTCAGCTAAACAGCAAGAGAGAGATATATGTCTAAACAAACCATATATTCAGAAATATAAAATACAATAACATAATGAATATGGCTTCCATCCTCTTCCTTTTATAAGATATGAGCTTCCAAACCCTAAGCCCCATCCAATAATAGAACTACTTCCATGTAAAGCATCTCCATCTAAGACTGAGCTGTCTTTCATTTATGACCACTCATCCATGACAACACTGTTGATTTGGTCAAAGTTGACCCAGTCAAGGTGTTCCAGCCCCTTTTCACACCTATGGGTGCTTAATTAAGCTACCAAGATCTATCCTTTTCACATTAGCATTGATTTAATCATTATTTAGGAGAATTATGGACATCCAATGTCCTCTTATTTATAAAACAAAGCAGTAAAACAAAATTTAATATTCCAGCTAGCTCATGGCTAATTGGGAACATTACAGTCCTCCCTTCCCAAATGTTGTTTTTCCTCAAGAAATGACTAGGTGAGTGCTGCAACTCTTCTCCATCATTGGTGACACCAACATGTGATAAGCTTCCCTTATAAGCTAAGTGTCCACCAATCCATCCCTCCATGAATTGCTCCTCCAAAGTTCTTATGAGATGCAAATAGCATCCCACAAGGAGTCAATAGTTCCAATGAAACAAACATGGTTTTCCCAATGTTCTCCTTGAAACATGTGGCATAATGAACATGGAGAATATCTCTCCCATAGGGCACACACATTCCTCCCATCCTCCCTCCAATAATTCCCATAAAAAGTACAAGTACATCATCAATGTATGGGATCAAAACTAAGTACATACAAATAGAAATATGTAAAAATGAAGGTGGGTCATAGTCCCACATGTGGAACCATCACAGTATATCTCCCGACTACATCAAATAATGATGTGATAAGTGGTTTCCCCGCCACTTATTTGCTGCCCAATTCTTCTCACAATGGCTGAAAGTGTGAGATATGTTTTGTGCCTTTGGAGTGCACCCACAATGATACAATATCTCCCTATGTCCTCCAAGGGATGTTCAAAAATGTTTATGGCCCAAAGTTGGCTGTGAAGTTTATATGAAATAATGCTCCTCCTTGGAGCTATATAGTGCTTCTCCTTGGATCTATGGCATACATTTATATGAAATAATAGCTCTCAGAGATGGTGTTGTAAGCTCTCATGGAATAAGTATGGCTTGGAGGCTCTAGATAAGAATATCCTACCATGATAGTAGATGAATTATTCTTGGACTGAATATCCCTCTTCATGTAGCTGGTCATCAAGTATCATGCATGTGAAAAGATCCTTGGAATAATCCACCAACAGTTGGGATTTCCAATATGGATCAATCTTCCATAGTGACACCGTTGATGATATATCACAAAAAACATCTGTCATATGGTTGCTCTTCTCCTTCAAATATCCCATGACAAAGTTATATGTTGGAAGGTTGCTATTCCTCTCATGCTTCTCCCCCCATAGCACAGAATCTAAAATGAGAGTGGGTACTCATGATGTTGGGAGAATGTCTCCCTCATCCTTGAGTCTACCCAAGAATTTCAGCGTTGTAGCATGGCCTTCTAATGCTACCATTCCTCCTGGATCTATGAATGGAGCATCATGATGTGAGATATGTCTCACCAAATCTGAATCAGGTGACCTCCCCGGTGGTTTTTCACAAGATAATAATGTCCCATGAACCAATCTCATGTGCATAATAGATGGGACTATAAGTTCTTTGTTTCCACTACGCAAATCCATCTCTGATTTCTGTGTGGAAGTTGTATGTGAGGGATATGTGTGCATGCCTTTAATCATTTTATTTTTTCCACTATTTATATCCATCCATTCCATCTGCAAAGTCTCCCAATCAGTGGTGACTTTCCCCAAAATAATCAACCATTGCACACCCAATATCACATTGGTGTCAGGTATTTCAACCACAAAGAAGTGATCAATCAATTTATATGTTCCCATGGTGACTGATAAGGATGGAACATAATGTATGCATTACATAGTTCTATCTCATGGGACCAAAACATAAAATCCCTCAAAAGTATCAGTGGGTATTGCCCTCCTTTGCACTAGTTCAGAATCAATAAAATTGTGGGTAGCCCCACTGTTAACCAAAACAAAAACCCTTTGATCTAAGATGGAACCTAAAACCCTTAAGGTCAAGTACTTAGGTACTCCTTTCAATGATGCAAGAGACCCTCCAATTGGAAAAAATGCCCCATTCCCATTTCCTGCTGTGTCAACACTGTGACCTCTTCTTGGTTCATCTTCTTCTTCCTCCTCTTCATCTGAGAAAATCTCTATGTAGTGTGCCCTTCCTGCTGCACATCTATGTTCGGGTGCCCAATATTCTTGGCATGTGAAGCAAAGTTTCCTCCTCCTCAATATCATTCGAGAAATCTTCATCAAGAGGTTTTTTATTTTGGCTCTCCTTTGAAAGAGGAGACTTCTCATCTTTTCCCTTTGATGGAAAAGAAGGCTTATGCTGAAAATTTTCCTTTGGTTTTGGCAAGAAATCTTGAAGATCTCTAGCCCTTTCAATGGAATCTTGAAGTGCAGTGGGCTTAGTAGACTTAACCAACCCATGAAGAGGTTCATCTAACCCATCAATGAACATATAGACCATTGCTGCGGATAAATCAGGAACCATAACAGAAAGTCTCAAAAATTCATAAATATAAGTTTATAGATTACCTAATTGTTTTAGCTTTGCAAGCCCCATGAATGGTGCTTTAGCATCTCTTCTATCAAACCTATCCACTAGCCTCCTTGTGAACTATGAATATGCAGTCACATTGGCATGACCCAATGTAGACAAGCCATGGAACCACCAATCATGTGCTTCACCTTCAAAGTACAGCACTGCTATTTTAATGGCCTCCATTTCTGGAACTTTGTTCAACTAGAAGTAGATGTAAAGCTTCTCTACCCATGATTTATCAGTGCATTTATATGACCCATCAAATTTTGGTAAGAATAATTTTCCCATAGTGCAGTGTAGATCATGATTCTAAATGAATCCACCACTTATATTGTGATGCCTGGGTCTCCTATTGCCCTTGATTTGACAAAATTCTTGAAAAATCAAGTGATCCTTGAATCTATAAGTTTGAGACTCATACTCCATAAAATAGTATTCAAGGGATTCTTGTTCTTGAAACCCTTCATTTCCCACTGCCAATAATGTAGGAATTGTAGAGCGTTGGGAAACTTGTTGTTTCTGCACTGGTTGATCACTCCAGTGATGAGAAATGTCGGAGCCTTCACCATGTTGAAATCCTTTGGGGGATTCCTTGTATCTATCCATCCTCATCTCCTTCATTTCTCTAGCAATATCTTCCATAGCTTTCAGAAGAATCTTAGGAAACTCTTTCTCTTTATCTTCTCCTCCAGATAAAGGGGTTTTACTCTTGTCTTCTTTTTCATTTGTATAATCAAACTTCCGGTGTCTTCTTATTTGATACCTATTGTCTCTATTAGTAAGAGGATCTCCTTCTTCATATGACATATTGGCTTTTCAAGATGCAAAGGTTGTGCCAAGATTATGCTTTGATACCACTATAATATTCCCAAATGGGAAAAGCGGGAATATATCACAAAATGATGGAATAATAGTGTAAAAAATTATATTAAAACGGGAGGCCAATATGGAGACCTTTCATATGTTATAACATCAGCAAAATATGCATAATAAATGGGCCATAAGATATACAATAAGAAAAGACAAGCCTCTAATGGACAAAATCCCTCAAAAGAGGTGTTGCTACTATATATAAAGAGTTGGAAGGCTGCTACAATGTTGTTTTAAAGACACTGCTACAGAAAATGATTACAAAATAGATCTAAGGCTGATATGTGCCTCAAAAGATAGATCCAATACAGATCTGAGTACTATACAACCTCCTTTGAAGAACCCCTTAAGGGTTTTTAGCAAAACACCATGTACAAGATGGGGATCTAGGGTAGAAGATCCACTGCAAAATACAGATCTGGAAAGTGTGGCTGATATGATATGCACAATGGAATAGCCTCCTATAATGGATCCTCTAAATGAAAGGCAGATCCCTTTTACTAGAAAACCTTCTCTCCAAATGGTGTGCCAATCCCCCCTTCAACTCATCCTACAGAAATAACACAGATCTAGAAATAAACGTCGTTGTAGGGGAAAATTAATAGTTGGCTTGATGCCAAGATCTGAAAATATGCACAAGGGCCTTCCTTACTGTCCTCCCAATGGAAATGAAGCCTTCTCCACTGAAAATAAAGAATGAAATGACCCAAATATTGTCTCCACTGTTGCAACTTGCAAAAAAACTCAATCCGCTTCATGATCTGCGTTGTAAATGAAAGATGAAGCTTGGCCTTAAGCCTGATAGTGGACAATGTAGTATAGGACTCCTCCAAGAGCTTCTCAATGGAAGAGGTGGGATTCCCGATCAGGAAGACCCAGTGCTAAACAACACTCAATCTCAGCTAAATAACAAGAGAAAGATATATGTCTAAATAGACCATATATTCAGAAATATAAAATACAATAACATAATGAATATGGATGCCATCCTCTTCCTTTTATAAGATATGAGCTTCCAAAACCTAAGCCCCATCCAATAATAGCACTACTTCCATGTAAAGCATCTTCATCTAAAACTGTGTTGTCTTTCATTGATGACCACTCCTCCATGACAACGTTGTTGATTTGGTCAAAGTTGACCCAATCAAGGTGTTCTAGCCCCTTTTCACAACTAAGGGTGCTCAATTAAGCTGCCAAGATCTATCCGTTTCACATTGGCATTGATTTATTCATTATTTAGGAGAATTATGGACCTCGATTGTCTTCTTATTCATAAAACAAAAAAAAAAAACAAAAAAAAAAATTCCAACTAGCTCATGGCTAATTGTGAATATTACATGTACTCAAGCCACTTGTACTTGGACCTGTTCGATCCACCTAGATCATTCCTCCCCACTGAAGAGCTTTTGGACCCCAAAAGCCTTATCAATAAACACGCAATTGAGGGAATTTATCCCTCACCTTCTCGTTTTCAAGCCATTTAGCTTTACTTGGGTGCATCCCTTTGAAACCAACATAGAGATACTCCACATCTCCTCATCGCGAAGTCCTAGTTCTTTGATTGAGAATGATGTCCTCTGGAAATTCATTGAGATATTCTAGTGCAAAGTCATCCACTGTAGGAAATGATCCTACCTCCCCGGTGTCCATAATCAATGGTGGTTCATAAAGGTTCATATTTTTGACATTCACGACCGAATACATTTGCATGTATACAAGAAAGTCAAGTCAGGAAAAATTATTCCCAATCTTCTCCAATATGGTAAATGGACCATGCTGGATTGGTCACAATTTCTTTCCTTCCCCCTGTTGAGAATTTGGAGGGCTAGAGATTGATACAAATTCTCTTCTTGATAATTACTTGTGAGCTTGCTTGAGTTACTTATGTATTTCTTTCTTTAGCTTAGTTATTCTTTCATCAAGTCAATTGTCAAAATGCACGAGACACAAAGTTAGGCTCCCAGATCCAAGGAAAAACCTCTCCCTCTTGGAGAGGAAAACACGCAAAGAATTATTCTTATAGAGCTTCAAATGACAAATACCATGACCCAGACTCAGAACCTTGACCTATGAGTGTCTCCAAGACCTTGTTACTATTTATAAGTCTTTTTCCAATATTGATCTTTCTTTTCATCACCAACGAGTACTGGCTTGTATCAATATTAGATAACTTGGTCTCTTGGCTTCTCCTTCTACTTCTTGACTTTACTTCAACTTTACTTAGGTTCCTTCTTGACTTTTCATTATCTCATTTGATACTCAAAACACACACACACACACACACACACACACACACACACACACACACACACACACACATATATACTTCTACACTGAATCCTTTAGTGTATTTTGATCTTCTTGTATATATATGATAGCCCAATGCTAAACTTGGAGTAGTTATTTTTAATGTTGTGAACACCTTCAGATTTTCTGGTTGATTAGTCTTCTTCTTTGCTTTAATTTCAGACATCCCTTCTTTCTGTATATCCCTTAACACTTTGTTGTATTATCCTTTTCTTATACATTGTACTCCACACCTTCTATTTCAGAGGCATGTGATTTACTTCGCACTACAACAAATTCTTCCAACTTGGCATTACCGCAGACCCTTCTACTCATAGTACATCAGACCCTTATCTTCGTACTTCATCAGATAAACTCATTTAAATTCTGTGTATTACACCACAACTTCTTTACTGATTTAAGGTTCGTAATATACTTCTGTAATATCTCAGAAAAAGTACGCAATTTCTTCGGTATTAACTTCAGATCTGTTTGATATTTCTTGCTCTAAATGAGCCACAGACAAGGGTATATATAGTGGCTGCTTCTTTTATGTGAGGCTGACCATACAACTAACACATAGGTCGAATTTAGCATAGATTTTAGGTCGACATGAAGACTTGTATATTCCAGCGTTAAGGGTGACTTCATGAGGGCTATTTATCAACTATTTTCTCACAAGGTCTTGGAGCACACTTTTAAAACTAGACACCTCATAAACATGACTTTTGATTACATTTATAAACACAAGGAAAATCCTACTAGACATCAAGAAGAATTATATTTACCTATAATAAATCTTGCTCATGAAACCCATGAAGCAAGTATAACAAAATATATTTTATTATATTTGACATCTTCTTTTCATAAATACATAATTACATAGTCAACATGAAGACCGACCTAGTTACACTTTTCAACACTCTCTCTTAACTAGGGAGGTATTCATACAGGTACATGGTTACTTTCAAAATGAAGAATCTCATAAGAATAATCAGATTGTTAATCGCATATGTGTAGCATCATATCAACCAGCATTGTCCTAGTGCAAGGCCTTGACTAACAGCCCCATCTCTCAACGAGACAATGGGCTACAATGTTGGCAAGACACATGACTAATAGACACCATAGTAATTGTCTCTCCAAGGTACATACCCCACCTAGGTGTTCCCAGAGTATGACCTTCTTGGACTATTCTTCTCTTGGGTAGCCAGCCCTCAAAGAATATCGGTGCACGAATACTCTTATATTAAATGCCCTATCTCATTCTCAAAGAGTATTGAATGCGAGATGATTACCAAATATTCCATTCTGTCTTCCAGGTGAAGGCCAGAATGATGTGTCTATCCATTCTCTTCACATGGCCTTCACTGAGACTTATGTTTGTTAGTCCTAGTCTAGTGCATGACAGATGTAATAGAGAATCAAATATGTCACTCCCTCTTAACACCAGAAGGAAATATTTCAAGTTTTTTCCAAGCAATAAACTTACCACTAGGTTCCTCATCAACTAGGGTCCTGTAGCAGTAATCTCACTACTCATGAAGAGTTCCTCTCCTTGATGTCATGGATTTCGATATAGAGGAATATTCAACTCTTGGCTTCATAGGGTATAGATCATCCATCAATTTCAGTCATGAACCATGTCCACTATCAGAAAGTGATTCATCACTCTTCCTCATTTGGTCCACCATTATGTGATCTTGTTTTCCTTCGAATCATCCCCAAGGATCATGAATCCTTTCTTATGATTAGCAGCCCTGCATAAATTCATCCAGATAAACATATACATACGAAAATTTTAGAACAAAAGTTACCTTAGTGATGATCTTTCACCATGACATCTTCCTATAGGTATCGACATCCTTTATATAGATTGACACATCTCCTAATGATATGTTTTGTTAAGGGTCTTCTTATTTACCAGACTTCTGTTAGAGTCTACATATCCTCCGAGGAGATCTCCTAGTCACATCTTCTTGGCTTTCGGATGATAACTGCCTCTTGACATGGTTGCATTTCACGATCTATTTCTTTCTGCACATTCTCCATTCCCAAGAACTTACAACCTTTCTAGTTTCTTGTTCATATAAAACCACCTCATATTCCATGAAGACATATTATATTGATTTCATTTTTCCGTGCACTAAGAGATACTCCTCCATAGATCATACTTCTAAATACAGAAGTTCATTACCTGCAACCATATGAAATGACTTCACAGCATCCAATGTTAGCATATAAATATATACATTCCCCATACCCTTTTCCCTTGAGTCATCCTATAGCAATTTCTCAAGGATGAAGAGCTTCATTCTCTTGGCCTGCTCCATCAATATGTCATCACATCCCATAAATCTGTTTCCATGATGACCCTTGCTCTTGATGACTGCTTTCCATTAGTAATATTATCAGAGAGGTTTTCCCGTAGCTGATTCACCAGGAGCTCCTACCATGCCTTCATCAAGATGCTACACTACTTTCAACATAAATCACTTAAAGGAGAAGATGAGCTCAATCATAGTGGAGATCCCTTGCTTCTTATTTCTTATCAGGCTCTTTCCTTATTTCAGAGACATGGGCTTCTTCTCTATTTATCTTGGCCTTTTTCAGATTAAGAGAAATTTATATTTTAATGCCCAAGTTCATCATATCCAAGGGATTATGCTTTGTCCACATTTCTTCTTTTAATTTGAGGACCAAAACTTACTGAATCTTCCTTTCTTCCTGGACATGGCTGCAAAGGCTTGATTCCTTCACTTGATCCTGTAACAGCTTTGTATTTCAACCTTGTTTCCTCTATTTATATAGAGACCCTAAATCATGGAATGGTGTGACTTCTATCTTCCCGTATAATTGTGAAGTTAAATTTCGCCATTATTCTCATAGAGCTTTTAGCACCACTGTAGTCTTCTCCTAGTTACTGCAGTTGATCGAGAATATTGCTTCTCCTACAATACTCACAGAGAATAGCTCTACTAATTTATTATATACTCCTTTTGATGATTTTATATTTGGTACATCAGAGATGATAGATTATTTTATGGATTCTATAAGAATCGCTTGGGCTCTCCTTTCATGAATTTGGCATGAATTCATTGTCTTTGTCTTCTATGGAAAGTTTGAAACCCCAAACAAATTTTTTCTTTCCTTTAAAAGGAGAAATTTTAATAGATTCATATAAATTCATAGATATACTTACTTGAGTAGATGCTTTTCTTCTTCTATCAGCATGATTACTTTGAATATGGTTGAAGCTTCCTTTGAATGGTGATTGATGAGGATATTCTATTGCTTCCTTGAAATATCAAGGATGATAGGTAACTTCCCTTGAAGCTTTTGATGGTAATAATTTGAGATAGAAATGATCTACTGGCACATTTAAGATGGTTCTACAATATTGTCTTATTTATTTCATTGTGTAAGAATGACCTTTCTTCTAATCAAATCCTTGCTTTGATGCCATACATGAAATCTGATCCTTGAGTGTCTCTATGCCCTTTCTAGCACATTAGCTCTGATACCATGTTGAGAATTTGGAGGGCTATAGATTAATACAAATTATCTTCTTGATAATTACTTGCGAGCTTGCTTGAGTTACTTATGTATTTATTTCTTTAGCTTAGTTATTCCTTCATCAAGTCAATTATCAAAATGCATGAGACACAAAGTTAGGCTCCCAGAGCCAGGGAAAAACCTCTACGTCTTAGAGAGGAAAACCTGTAAAGAAATCTTCTTATAGATCTTCAAATGACAAGTACCATGACCCAGACTCAAACCCTTGACCTATGAGTGTACGGCCAAGATCTTGTTCTTTGTTTATAAGTCTTTTCAACGCTAATATTTCTTTTCTTCACCAATGAGTAATGGCTTGTACCAATTTTAGAGAACTCGATCTCTTGACTTCTCCTTCTACTTCTAGAGCTTTTACTTCAACTTTACTTAGGTTCCTTCTCGACTTTTCCTTATCTCGTTTGATACTCAAAAGCAGAGATATCTCTCTCTCTCTCTCTCTCTCTCTCTATATATATATATAAATAATTCTACCTTGAATCCTTTAGATGTATTTCGATATTCTTGTATATATACGATAGCCGAGTGCTGAACTTGGAGTAGTTCTCTTTAATGTTGTGCACACCTTCAGCTTTTCTAGTTGATTGGTCTTCTTCTTCACTTTAATTTAAGACATCCCTTCTTGTTGTATATCCCTTAACACTTTGTTGTATTATCCTTTTCTTATACACTGTAATCCACACCTTCTATTTCAGAGGCATGTGAGTTTCTTCGCACTACAACAAATTCTTACAACTTGGCATTACCGCAGACCCTTCTACTTGTACTGCATCAAACCCTTATCTTCGCACTGCATCAGACCCTTATCTTCACACTTCATCAGATAAACTGATCTGAACTTTTGTGTACTACACCACCACTTCTTTACCGATTTAAGGTCTGTATTATACTTCTGTAATATCTCAGAAAAATTTCGCAATTTCTTCTATATTAACTTCAGATATGTCCAATATTTCTTATTCTAAATGACCCATAGACAGGGGTATATATAGTGGTTGCTTCTTTGATATGAGGCTGACCATATAGTTGACACATAGGCCGACTTTAGCATAGGCTGACCATATAGTTGACACATAGGCCGACTTTAGCATGGATTTTAGGCTGACATGAATACTTGTATATTCCAACGTTAAGGGTGATTTCATGAAGGTTTTTTATCAACTATTTTCTCACAAGGTCTTGGAGCACACTTTTAAAACTAGACATTTCATAAACATGACTTTTGATTACATTTTTAAACATAATACAAATCCTACTAGACATTAAGGAGAAGTCTATTGACCTATAATAAATCTTTCTCATGAAACCCATGAAGCAAGTACAACAAAATATATTGTATTATCTTTGACATCTTCTTTTCATAAATACATAATTACATAGTCAACATGAAGACCGACCTAGTTACACTTTTCAACACCCCCTTCATTTGATATTTGCTGATATGGAACCACACCTTTTCACCAACTTGAAATTGATGGTCGACTCGATGCTTATCATGTTGGGCCTTATACCGGGCCTGAATGTTCTCCAATTTCTCTTGTACTGCTTGGTTAATTATCTGTATCCGCTGGATGAACCGCTGTTCTTTTCCCATGTCATCACATCCACTGGCATCTTCATCCCTTCCATAGATCATGTCAAAAGGGTCCTTTGGTAAGTAACCAAAACATGTCTCAAATGGTGAACGCTACACAGAGGAATGCGTTGCTCAGTTGTAAGCATGCTGCACATATGGAATATGATCATTCCACAACTTGGGATGTTTACTGCAATAGCCCTGCAACAAGTGTACCACGGTATGGTTGACGACCTTTTTCTGTCCGTCAGTTTGTGAATGGAATGTCGTAATTCTCTTCAACTTGGTGTCCATCATACGCCACAAGCTAGTCGCAAAATATCCAAGGAAGCGAGAGTCTTGACTTGACACAATTGATGTGGGAAACCCAAACTGGACCCAAACATACCAAAAGAAAATATAAGCAGCCTGCTCAACAGTGATCTGCTTTTTACAAGGCATTGATATGAACATTTTACTAAAGTATTCAATGACAACATACAAATAGTCATGACCCTTTCTAGACATAGGCAAACCTCCTACAAATTCCATCAGAACATTTTCCCATGGATGACCTAGAATAGGGAGTGGTGTGTAGAGCCTGAGAATTCTATTTGAAGGCTTGAAACAGGACACGTCACACATCCCTTTACAAAATGGGTTACAATGTTTTTAATATGGGGCCAAAATCAAAACCTTTACAAATGATATAAGTTTTTTTTGACACCAAAGTGACCAGACACAACAGAGGTATGTGCCTCTCGAATTACATGTCCCCTTTCTGCTATGGGTATGCAAAATTTTCCAAGGTGATACAAAAACTCTCCCTGCAAATGATAGTTTTCCACCTTTGAACCATGAGTTAGTTTTGCATATATTTATTTAAAGTCATAATCGTTAGCGTATTGTTCAACAAAACTTTCAAAAGACAACAAAGCATTATGAAAATTAATAGAAGCAACAATAGGAGGGCAAGAGAGCATATTTGCTACTTTGTTACTAGTGCCTTTCTTATACTTTATTACCAGATGAAATTGTTGTAGAAAACCCATCCACCTAAAATGACAAGAATATTGTAGCTTGGTATGTGAATGAAGGTATTGCAAGGGCTGATGATCAGTATGGATGATGGTTTCCTTGCCAATGAGGTAGTGTTTCCACTTTTTCACACTTTGTACCAAGGCATACAGTTCCTATTGTAAGTGGGGTAATTGATGATAGCCTAGGAGAAATTATCTGAATGGTAACATATTGGCTTCTTCTACTGCAACAATTATTGTTTCGGGGAAAATCACCCTAGAGGTTTGTTGGGTCGAAACCTCCACAGATCAAGGCATGCTATTCAGAAGGACTCACACACAACCATACTTGAATGCAAAAAACTAGATAACAACGATAGCAGAACTCACCCGTAGTCCTACGTTCGATGTAGATCTCGCGGGGTCCAAACCCCCAGCAACCCTTCTTCCTCCTTCAACCTGGAAAACAAGAAATAACGTGCACGGAAACCTAGTTGTACAGCATATACTTCTTCTAAACGTTAGTGTAATCCATGTGAAACATTATATAAACCATAATAAATGTTTAAATGATAATATTTTCACATATACAAATAGATATCAACACGTAGGTTCAGGAACAAGACAGTTCTTCATTATTACGAACAGCATGTACAGAAGTAAAGAGTGGAGAGATCACCTGAATCCTTCCACGATGTTCGAGCAGACCGTCGTCTGGATTCGTCCCGCCCTTGCCTCGCTAAGATCCTTTCTAGACTTGTGCACTCGAGATGGCATATAAATGGATGAACATCTCCAGGAAACAAGGTTTTCCTGTTATAAATCTGGGAAAGTGCAGGAGGCACGAGGATTCAGACTTAAACTGGGATTCCAACAGAGTATAATGTCTGTAAAATTTCTCCCTCCCTTAGGCCATGCACATGAGGGGATTTTATACTCCCTCAAAGTAGTTTCAATTAGTTGGAAACAGTTAGCCACGTGCTGGGGTGGTTGAACTACCAGAGTAACCATCAACCCAACCCGAAAATAGGGATTTTTTATATATATTTTTAATGATTTTAATGGAATACGTGGAAAAGTACATATGGACTCGCGTATACACGCGGAAAAGTCTGGGCATAACTATGGGAATTTTAACACTGTTTTTTAGTGAATTTTGTTCAAGTCTGTAGGAATGGGTGCCCAAAGCCATAAAAGCAATCATGAATCATATGAAGGTGAAAAATGATGCTATAACAGATGCCCCCTAATATATGAGGTCAGAAGGGGTACATGATGGTCGAAATGTATTATGCACATAGAAAGAACTTTGCAAGGACAAGAGAGGACTTCACCAGATTTCAGCCTGCCAAAAACCAATGAAAGAAAACAGAGAGTCAACTCATGCTGAGGCGGGCATACCCATGCTCAGTCCAAAATACATCATATAGAAAGTAGTGAATAGATCCAACATGTATACAAGTATAGCTGAACTGAAAGTACACAATGAATCATCTGAGCATGGCCCGGAAATATAAGTCTGAATCAATGTCCAAGTATCACATATAGAAAGCTGATCAAGGATGCTGCAACTAGATGTCTAATCATATAAGTAACTGAATCTCCAAGTACCAAATCATAAAGGGTAGATCTCATGGTACAATCACGCAACTCGGGAGCCAACATATAAGATGCTGCTGTACTGAACTGCAACATATAAGGGTGGACGGCATCACTGGAAGAAACTGAATGGACTGTCAAAAGTGAACCGAAAAATGCTGATGCAACCCGAGGTCTTCATCGATCACTATGGCACAATTCTACACAATGGGAATAAATGAGCTGAAGTCGACCATGTGAGAAATCGTTGGATTACCAGTCAATGATGTATACCGTTAACCAATGCGAGACAACCCACCAATAATGAAAATGAGTGTCAAGGTGCCCCAGTACAATCTAACAAGTGCGAATGAATGAGTTGAAGTCGAACACTTGAGAGAATCTACCAATCAGGAGGCAATGATGAATCCCCACTGTCGATAGCGAAGAGTCTGCCACTAATGACTGCAAACCCTAAGGTACTGACAAAAAGACTCTAGACCTTATTCCCAGAGCAATGAGTCGGAGTCGATGGGAAAAGATCTGCTGGAAGGAAGGCATTAAGGCATCCTACATCAGTCCAGCGCGAGTGTAACCCGCAGGCCAAGATTTGGAAGGAATCGGACGAAGTAGAGTGACGGAACCAAACCGAAGTACGTTTCCGACATGCACAAGATCAAGCTAGCGCACGGAAGAAACCCTCTGAACCAACCAATAATGAAAGCTGCCATAGAGGTGAGAAATCCACCGATAGGGTCAAATGGAAATCAAGGTACTGCACGAATCCCAATTGTGATAATGTATGCTGACGTCAAACACAGGGGAAACCACTCAGTCAAAGACCCATAATGATGATCAAATGTTGAGCACAAGGTCACCTATCAATGATGGAAATAGGGCCAGGGTGCAGCTCTAGGTTTGCTCTCAGAGCAATGTGTCGTAGTCGATAAGAGACAAACCCGCCAACAAGAAGTCAATGGAGACCTTCTCAAACCAGCACGAGCAGAGGACCAAAACATCTGATGTGATAGAACAAGATACTGACAAGACCGGGAAGGCCGACTGAATAATGAGTCAAGAGACACCGCAGAATGGCCGACTCTGGTTAGACTTCCCTTGAACAAAAGCACGACTCGTGATGACCATGGTAGTAAAAAGTGACACTGTATAAGTCTGTTATGCAGGAGGCAGAACAAACTCTCCATATGATTGGAAGAGATAACCAACCGGGGGAGGACTGACAAGTGAAACAAGGTAAAGGCTGAACCTAGGTCAAAACTAAAACCATCCAAATGGAGGAAAGATATATAAGTGTATATGCTTTGTTCAAGGGCGACAAACTGACACTGTACTGCCATCAAATTATGAAGTTACATCCCGTTCCCGCTCTTTTTGTTATATTTGATTTTTTTGTCTTTTTCATATAATAAGCCTGAAAAGGAATAAAAGAATGCTATGGTACAATGGATAGAACGAGTATCAAGAAACATATGCACTAGTTCCTGGGATTGGAACGATCCTATGCTCAATGCAAGGTGGCAGAAACTGGTAAGCGATACTCAGAGGAATGTTCCATCCATGGGTAAAAGGGTGTCAAGTCGCGATAGCTAAGTGCATGCAATGGTTTAACTTGTACAGATAGACAAGGTCAAAAGTTGGCTTAAAACATTGAGTCCAAATGAAGCCGGCTAAAGGCCAGGATAAACAAGTAGCCAATATGCAATGCAGTAATACAACTCAACAACACCAGGGAGCCTCTAGGGTAATAGCCATAAAAATGATAGTGAGGAAGAAGAATAATGAAGCTTCAACACATAAGTCATGGCGGGACTAAAGAGGACTCCCGAGCCTACATAAAACGCAGCATGGGCAACAAGTGATAGCGAGGAACTAACTAGGAAGCCCATGTAAAGGAAGGTTCTACCACCAAGTCATGATTAAATAATCGGCGAGTGAAATGGGTGTAATACTCATGACCTGATGGGATCGACCCTATGGCAAGTGATCAGAATGGAGGCTAGTATGAAAAATTCAACGGAAAGTGGATTCCCTAACCTATATGCCAGTGAAGATCATATACCTACCATGACGGGTCAGCAGTCATGGATCAAAAACCGGGAAAAATCTCAAATTCGTCAAAATGTACCTGAAAATATACCAATCTGGGCACTTCCAAGCATCCGGGTTATGCAGCTTAGGATAGATTGAAAAAATAAGCATAACAAATTTTTGCGAAAATTTTCAAATTTTTGGGCATAAATAGACAAATTACCTCATATTTGGTTCATTATTACATTGCTGATTTGGAAAAAAGTGCTCTGGAGAAAAAAGCTTCTTTCATCAAAACAGGAGCAACCGACCGTCGAATTCCACCGAATTTCTCAGGTTAGCTCTTAATTCATCCTTGCTATTCATTTTGTCCGTTCATAAATTAAAATTTAGGAATTTTCACCATAGAATCTCTTGCTAAAAATCACGGGTTTGCGCATACGCGGGTTGGTAATGACCAAGTCGCGTATACACGCGACTGTGCACAAATAAAGTCGCGTATGCGCAGCCCAATATGAAAAATGCGTAGCTAATGAATGGATTTTTGAAATTTGACAGAATGACCATATCATGGAGAGAGCGCGAACACAGTGCAATAGACAATGAAGTCATGCAGAACCAAGCATCACTAAATATTCTTCGGAATTATGGATTACTCAAGTTTTTCAAAATGCAAAATATGAAGAGTAATGTTCGGTTGCTCGAAATTCTCATGAACTATTGGGAACCGGAAGAGGACTGCTTTATGATAGATCAGATGCCTATACACATTGAAGTGGAAGATATATATTTTATCACTGGACTCTCCCGGAGGGGGGAGCCAGTAGACTTGCACGGTAAGCCTTTGGGAGGGCTCACCGTGGAAGATTACATCCACGTGTACTGCGTACAGGGTTCCAAGAAAGTTGGAACTCAAATTGCAATCAAAGATTTAAGGGATTTGCACATGAAAATCCTCCTTTTCACCATTGGCAGGGTGGCAGGATCTGCCTCCCTACACCAGGCGTCCAGGACGCAAATGAGCATAGCAGTGGAATGCTTAACTCATGTATATGATTGGTGCACAACCCTACTGATGAACATGAAGCAACAATTGACTTCAATCCGAAAGGCAAAGACAAAACATTTTGGATATGGTACAATTTTGATGACATTCTTCTTTGAGAAGATTCCAGCACTAAGACCCAGAGTGATCTCTACCATCAGCAGCCCGAGAGACCCAAGAATTGCCCACTGGGCAGACATGATAAAGAGATTGGGGGGAAGTGAAGTTCCCCGAACCACTTGGGATGATGAGTTCTTCCAATGGTGGAGAGAACAAATCATCGTTGTGGACGACTCTCCCTATGCTGGGATGGACTTTCGTGGCGATCCAGATCTTGTCCTGCCACCAGGCGCAGCATGGGGTACAGTTGGTAAGTTTACAATTTTTGACTTATATAATTTTTTGGATTTTTTCAATATGTATGAAAAAATGTGAAAAACAAACATGTTTTTGATTGGATTCAAAATGTCTTACAATTTAAAATGATCATGAAACAGATATTGGACCAGTTCGACCTGAGGGATGCCCACGACATAAGCGTCGCAGGGGCGAAGCGGATACAGTAGATCCAGACAGAACCCTCCAGGCTGTACAGAGGAACTTGGAGGGATTAACCCGCCAATTACCTATGACTGCAGTGAAAGATCTGCCTGAAGCCATCCAGAGACAGGTGGTAGGAGTACCCCGTGACTGGGTACGATTATTCCACCGTGTAGCCACTGCGATCATGTTCTATAAGAACACAACTTCTGGGGAGGGACCTCAGGAGTAGATAGATATGATGTATCAGATGACTGTATATTTTTTGAGACTGAACATGATCGGGCATAAGCCCAAATTTTTGTATGACTTATGGATCCAAATTTTTGTATAGTTTTGAACATTCTGATGATATATATACAACGATGTTTGATGTGATGTAACAAATGTATCAAAATGTATGATGTTTTTGATGATTAAATTTTATTGTATGGAATGATTAATGTGCCAATCAATTTCTTGATTAGCTAATGAGTCTGCCAGCCAATTGTCAGCTCGAGGAATATGAATGAAAGTTAAAAATTGAAATGATCTTTGTAACAAACGTACCCTCAAAAACAACCGGAGTAAAAATGGATCTCGAACCGGATAAGTATTGTTCAACTGCGACACCACCAGCTGAGAGTCCAAGAAAACTACCAACGAATCAACACCCAAGGATATTGCCTCCGAGAGTAGATAAACAACTGCAGTGTATTCTGCTATGTTATTGGAAGCAGGACCAATGCAGACCCCTCTTGATACTAACAGCTGACCGGATGGATAATGAAGCACCCAAGCTGCGGAAGCTAAGTTCCGGGTGTGTCTACTAGCACCATCAGCGAAACCAAAATGACTCATGACATCCAACACAACCTGCCAAAGCAGATCAAAAACATCACCAACCCATCAAAGATCGAAAATCAACCAGATATGTACAAAGAAAAACTACTATATACAAAAGCAACATGCCAGGCCGAAGCCTAGGCATAATACTTCTTCAAATAGAGCCCATTTCTGGGCTCCGGCAACTCGTTCCCTTCAAAGTCAACCAAGGTATATGCTCCTTTCTTAAGGACTTTTTTGACGATAAAGGGGCCATACCACATAGATTTAAATTTTCCTGCCCCCAGGGCATCTTTTTCTTGGGCATAGACCAAAACAAGGTCACCTTCCGAAAAAACCCTAGGCTTGACCGCCTTATCGTACTGAACTTTGACTCGGTTTTTATGCGCTTCATTCATCGTGGCGACATCTCGACGCTGCTCATCAAGATGTTCCAGATGAAGGAGCCGTTCTTCAAGACTAGAAGTGTCAGGAAGAAGTTCAACAGCTAATTTAAGAGAAGGAATCTCGCATTCAATGGGAAATACAGATTCCAACCCGTGCACTAGCTGAAACGGAGTAAAGCCAGTTGCAGTTTTCACTGACGTCCTGTATGCCCAAAGTGTAGGATATAGCATAATATGCCAGTTGGATCTAGCTTTATCAATTGTCCTTTGAAGAATTGTCTTCAAGGATTTATTCACGGCTTCCACTTGCCCATTGGCTTGAGGATAATACGGAGATGAATGCTCTTGCCGAAAACCCAATTTGAGAGCCAACTCAGCCATCATGCTATTTTGAAAATGACTGCCATGATCAGTGAAAATCTCTCTAGGAATACCAAAATGAGCAATAACCTAGTTGAAAAGAAAAAGAGTTGCAGTCTCACCATCATTCCCAAAAGTAGGCATAGCCTTGACCCACTTCGTAAAGTAGTCTACTGCTACAATAATGTACTTGTGACCTTTAGCCAAAGGCGGGCTACAAGTAGTATAATCAATACCCCACTTTGTAAAGGGACCGATAGTAATGACTGGAAAAAGCAGAGCTGGATGAGCGCGCATTTTTTGAGTATAAACCTGACACGGATAACATTTTTGGACTGACTCCATACAATCTTTGAAAATCGAAGGCCAAAAGTACCCAGCACGCAAAATATTTTGGGCTGTAGCAAGCCCAGATAAATGACCACCACAAGCTCCACTGTGGGAATCATTCAGCACAGCCTCAGCTTCTTCGAGAGTTAAGCAGCGTCTCAAGATTGAATCAACCCCTCGACGGTATAAAGCATCACCAATAATCAAATAATTCTTGGCCAAGTGACGCAACTTACGACGCTCATCTTTCGAAAAAGTAGAGGGAAACTTCACAGTCTGAAGATACACAATTATATCTCCATACCAAGGATCCTGTGAAGAGATAAGAAATAAATGTTCATCCGGGAAGGATTCATCATAGACAATCTCATCCCCACAGGGCAACTCGGAGATCAATTCCGCGAAAACCAATGATTTCTTGGACTTGGCAGACATAAAATCAAGATCAAATTCCTGCAAAATCACAATCCATCTATTGTATTTGCCCCCAATCACTCGCCTACTGAGGACAAACTGAAATGGATTGGCTGCTGCCAAAACATAAGTTTTTCATAGAATAATGTAATGCCGGAGTCGCTGCACAACATGAACTGCTGCTAAAGCTAATTTTTCTATCGGAGTGTACCGGAGTTCAGGTCCTACCAATCCTCGACTAAGATAGTAAATAACATGCTCTGCAAGAGCATCATCCTCCTGAACCAGAACCATACCAATAGTAGATTCTGCTGCTGCCAGATACAAAAGGAAATCCCTGCTATAATCAGGTGGACTCAATAAAGGAGCATAGGTCAATGCTTTTTTCAAAGCATCGAATGAGCGTTGAGCGAAGTCATCCCAAAGAAAAGGAACTCCCTTCTTCAACAATATCATAAATCCCTTGGTAACTTCAGCATAATTTACGATAAACCTCCAAAGAAAATTAGACTTTCCTTGTAGACTTTTAAGTTGACGAACAGAGGACGGGGGAGGCAACCGAAGTATTGCCTCAACCTTGAAGGGATCTATCCTAATCCCTTCTCTAGACACAATGAATCCCAATAACCGACCGGATGTAACCGTGAAAATGCACTTGTTCGGATTCAACCTAATCTTATAGAAACGACATCGTTCAAATATTTGACGGAGGTGAGCAGGATGATCCATCCTCTTTCGATAATGAGCAGCTAAATCATCCAAATACGCCTCGATAATATTTTTGATGTCATGGAAGGCATATGACATGGCCTGCGGAAATATAGCCCCAGCATTTTTAAGACCAAAAAGCATCTTCTTGTATGCAAAAGTACCCCAGGGACAAATAAAGGCAGTCTTATGTTGATCTTCAGGACGAATAGTAATCTGATTATATCCAGAGAAACCATCCATGAAGGATAAAATCTCATTACCGGCACACTCTTCAATGATTTGATCTATAAATGGTGTGGGGTAATTATCTTTAGGACATTCTTTATTAAGGTCTCTAAAATAAATGCAAACTCGAATTGTTCCTTGTTTTTTATCTACGGGAACAGGGTTTGAAACCCATTCAGTCAAAGGAACAGGGAAAATGAATCCCGCCTTAAGCAGCTTCTCCACCTCAGCTTTGATAGCTGCTGCCTTCCTAGGATTGACCGGACGAAGTTTTTTCCTCACAGGCTTAGCGTTTTCGTAAATCTTGATCTCATGCTGGACAATATATGGATCTATACCAGGCATTTCCTCATAATACCAAGCGAATACATCCCTATACTCTTTAAAGAGCTCGGTGTAAATTTGAATCTCTTCATGGGAACATTCAGCTCCGATGAAGACATTCTCAATAATATTGGGATCCCTGGAAATGTTCACCGGGATAGTAGGAGAAATCACAGCCATGTTCCCTTCAGCATAAACCTGTGTTGGTGCTAAAGGGTTCAGGACTGGGCAAACAGCACCAGAAGACAGAGGACTTGGAAAACTCGTTTCAACTTTGCTCAAATCCGGTAAAAAGTAAGACCAATGATGAAAATCATCCCACGGTCTATCTATACCAGTCATAGCTTCCAGTATGGCCTCTTCAGATGGAAGAGTGGTATCAAGGCAATCCTGGGCAGAAGAAGAACTAAGTGCCCAAGCCGGAGCCACATCTCCATCCAACTCTTCCGGTGAGAGAGGAGCTGGGATGGATTCTGCAGAGTCAACAATAGACTGATAAGCAATCTCAGCTGCAGACATTGGAAATTCCATTCCACCCACTTGACCTTCCGCTAATGTGGCAGTAGGGGAAGGTAAGGTCCAAGGGTCCGAAAAATAATGAGTTCTGAAGAACTCTCTTCGAAGAGGAGCCTTGGAGGATGAAATTGCATTTATATGCACCGTAGGAGGAGGAATATCGAAAGTACCCATCAAGAAAGAATACATTCCAACCCCTAAATTCTCAATAGGCACCTTAGTATTATCCAACTTTGGAACAGATGAGTCAGTAGACCCATTCGGGTCAACAGGAGGACAGTCCAGTTGATCCACTGTAACAATCCTCCCTTCGTGAGGGAAACAAATAATCCAAAATAATGAGGATGCAATGGCATCCATCTCATAAATCTAGTTTCTCCCCAACAGAAGGTTGTAGTCCAAGCTTGCATCAACTACCTCAACCTCTATATTCACAGTTTTTCCCCCAACACAGATAGGCAAAGCTGGGACAATACCATGTGGTCTGTGAGAATGACCATCAAACGCAGTCAGAAGAGTGGTAGATGGAATAGCTTTGGGAGATCCAATCATCTTCCAACATGTGAGAGACATCACGCATGTGGAAGCACCCTCATCAACAACCGTCCGAAAGATGTTGCACTTTCGGTACGATGATTTAATATGAAAAGCCATATGATGGGGGAGTCTCTTCTTAAAATTAGTCATATCAAATGTAATCAGAAGAGAATTTTTCGGATCAATAGCCCCAATGGCAGTGAGAAAAGCACTGCGATGAGCTAGACAAGACTGGAGCACCTCTAAAACCGACATGGCACAAGGACTCTACGCCAGATCTTCCACAATAGAGTAGTTCTGGGCAGCCCTAGCATTTGGATTAATCGTCGAACGCTTAGTAGATGCTTTGGGCATCCGAGGCATAGGCTCAACAGTAGGCCTTGTAATGTGAAGTGGCTCAGTAGCATTAGGAGTATCCTTAGCTTTTGAAGACTCTTCTCTGCCATAATCATGGGATCTCGTAGCGACATCCACGTGAGCACTCATCATGAATATGTTCGATGGAATTTCCCCTTCCTGGGTGCCCCCAGAGGAAGCCCCAGGATTTTGATTCACGCCAACAACTAGTTGTTGCCCTTGGGGAAAAGGGTTTGTTAACACAGCCTAGGAACTAGAAGAACCCTGTTGAGCTAACAAGCGCTGCGCATCTTGAATTTTAGGGCAAAGGTGCGTAAGATGGTCTCCAGCACACAGCTTGCATGGAAACTTCACTTTCTTTTTATCCTTTTGACCCTCACCAACATGCTCGTTGGTTTTATTTGCATTACCCTTCCCATTCTTGCCCTTTTTCTTATTATTTCGTCCCTTCTTCTTCCCTTCGGATTGTTGATTTCCTTTGGGATCGGAAGTTTGGACAGCATTTATCGACAAAGATTGGGAAGGCGATGACTCAGCAGGCACAGCCTGACCAGAAGGAGCAGATTGTAAAGACAACTGCTGCAATTGAGTAAGCAGGCTGGCTGCACCACTATTGATCGATCCAATCAGTCCGTCACCATGAGGACCGGGCTTAGTTTTAGATAAATCTAATTTGGAGCGAGGAGCATTGGGCAGATACTTGTGAAGGACCCCAGACTGAGAATATATCTGTTCCAGCTGCTGGGCCCTAAAAATGGCCTGCTCCTCAGAAAATACCCCAGAGAGGGATACATCTTTCGAAATATCTGACTGCAGGGATTTCAGAAACCATTCCAAAAGGAATTCACCTGGAATATGAGCTTTAATAAGCCTCTTCCTTCTCCTCCATTCCCGAATATGGTCAGAAATGTGGGTTGCGTCGTCCTGCTTAAAATTAGCTAGGAGTTCAGTCCCAGCGTCATAACGGACTGGCAACTGGAAATGGTTTAGAAATGTAACAGCCAGTTCTCCAAATGTAGAAAAACTGCCCCCAGTTAGCTCAATATACCATTTGGCAGCGTTTCCAGTTAGGGTGCGTTGAAACAATCTCAACCTAATCGAATCATCGATCAGGGAGTTCGAAGAACACCATAAATGGAAGGTGGTGATGTGATCAGCTGGATCCTCACCATTCTTGCCTTCAAACTTTGGAATGTCTGAAGGAAGTTTGGTGGGAACCGGAGGCCACCCCGGACTATAACGGATCAGATCATTAGTCAATTTCGACAGATCTGGCAAGTTTAACGTTGCCAGAAAAGGTAAACGAGGCGAAGCCTGAGGATTCCATCCTTGATAGGATGAATTCCCAACATTCTGAAAAGAATACCCTGGATTTGATGAGGCACCAGGTTTCCAGAAAGAACTCGTAGAAAAAGGAGAAGAACCTCCTCCCAACGCAGAGTTACCAAAGCCCAGACCAGTTCCCCCCGCTGAAGTATGAAATGAAGAGGAAAGCCCCTGATAGGGGTTCCAGGAATTAGAAAGAGGAGAAAAGGTCTGATAAGAACTCGAAGAAGGGAAAGAAGTATTCCCTTGGTGACCAGCGTAAAAATGATTCCCTGCCCCCGCTGTAGTGAACACAGGGTTCCACCCTGTAAAAGTAGTCGAACTTTGCCCCCCAGACCAAGGGTTGAAACTCTGGGTCTGAGAAGTAAACAGAAAGGACCCTAAAGAAGGATTGGAACTAGGAATGTGCCCAGTTCCAAAGGGGAAACCCTGAAAAGAAGCTGATCCACTAGCCATGGAAGACATGGGTGTAGATCCAGCTGCAGCAGCGGAAAAGGAAAAAGAAGGAATCCCACTAGTGGGCATTCCAAAACAGAAGGGACCAGATTGAGAAGCATGTGCTTGGGTGAAACTAGAGCCAAACACAGCAGCACTAGAAGCAATCGAAGATATAGCAATAGTGCCCCCTCCTTCAACAGAAGCAGGAGTCTGAATGCCTGCAACACTCACAGCAGAAGCCGCGTTCCCAGTCGTGGCCATCGAAAGGTATGTATAATACGGAGGATCTTCCAGTCTCTCTAACTCAGGTCCGATGTATTCAACAACGAATGAATAATTAGGAGGAAGAGGAGATGGAAGTGACACAGAAGGTTCAGGTACTTCCTCTATTTGAAATTCTTCTTCCTGCGGAAATAAAACTCGCGAGGTGAGCGGAGCGCTCCTCTCGGAACCAACACTAGAATCAGCTACGAAACCTTCATACCCTTGCATAGGATCTCTCTCCACTGCGTTAGATGTCACAGGGTGATACTCACCTGCTAAAATACTCCTACGCCTTCTTGAAGAAGGCTCTGAAGTCTCGGGAGATAACCCCCGGATTCTCCTCGATCGACGAGGCGCTTGATCAGCCACTTTAACAAATTTTAATTAGACTCAAAAAATATAGAGCTAGGCAAGCTAGGAGAAAATAGCACTCACTAAAAAAAGAAATCTCTGAGATACAATCAAGCAAACAACCTTCATGTATTTCCGCTCCCGGTGATTAGGACCAGACACCAAAATACAAGAAAGCGAAGTATAGGACCTCCCGAAAGTAGTTTGGGATAATTACGGCCTAGGCCTACTAGCGAAGGTAACAGAAATAGTTACACCGACCTCCTAACGAGAGCCTTTGCTGGCACAAGTACCCAAGCTTCACAAGGGCACCCCCCAGAAGTACTGCTGAAAGTGATACGATGTCTGCCTCAGGTACCACGGGCATTCCCCCCCGTAGTCACGTATGTGGAACCTAGGAGTGGAAACTATGGGCACCAATCCGTGTCAGAAGCCGGGTGGAACGGTCTTGAGGTTAGATCCAATAAATCAGAGAGGGGGTATCTCTCTTCTCAGCCTTCACTTCCCCTCGCGCTTGACTCTTTGGAGGAGAGATTTCCCGGTCCACCTAACGGAGTTGGATTTCGCTCAATTAATCAACTTCTATGTTTTGTTTGAGCAGCCTTGGAGAGTTAACTCTCCACTCACCTAATCCAAGGCCCTACAACCTAGCTAGTTGGTGTATGACACTTAATAAAAACTTGCTAGTTGCTTTTAAATTATATCGCTTATTTTAATTGGCCATTATGTTAAGTCAAAGGGATACGGAAATGAAACTTGTGGTGTTTTGACGCAGAAAAGAAATTAATAAAAACCAAACTACATGCAAATGCAGTTATTGTCTTTCGATGAAAAGCAACTTCTACACAGGTTCTACGAGATTAAAAAATTTTATTTTTCTTTTCAGATAACAAACTTCACACTCACAAAAATTATGAAAATGACTAAATGCTTAAGTGCACCTGATGCAAATCACTAAGAGCATGCAAATTCTAAGATGCAAAATCTACTAAAGAAGAGAGAAATTTCTGAAAGATCCTTCAGTTTTATCTCTTTTTGGTTGTCCAGAAAGCTAGTTCCCAAAATCAGGAACTCTTAATATAAAGACACCAAAAACGCTTGAAACAAGAGGAAGAAACCAATAACAATTCCTTTCCAAAATCAAGTCAAAAACCAAAAGCAAGAAACCTCAACAAAGCTTCAACAGATATAACAAAAACAAAAATGCAAAACAAAAGCAAATGACAAAACAAAATGTTTTTTGAGCTTTTGAGTTTTATAAAAAGGAAAGAGCTCGAAAAGACCAAGAAAAACTATCAAATCCCAAGCCAAACAACTCTGAATTTCCAGCAAAAACTTCAAAAATGCTCTAAACCTTATAGGGCTAGCTAGTAGCAAGATTTATATGAGCAAAAGAAGACAAGAAACTCAAACACTCAGCCTAGAAGAATAGTACAACCTTGCAGCAAACAAAAACTTCAAAGAACCAAGAAAGACTCTTCAAAAATTGCAACAAGACCTAGTCAACTGAACTCAAGAAAACCAACCAAGAAATGGGAAAAAATCGAAGTGCAAAGCAAGACACAAAGGTAGGAAAGAGTAAATGAGCAGAAGCTCTCTATTCTGATGAAGCAGAACAACCAAGAATCTCCAGAAAGAGATCTTGGTACTCGACCCAGAAATGCAAGCACAATAAACAAGATTTGCCAAATAAGCTAGTTTTCAACCAAACAAGAGAGAGAAAAGACCAAAGACCACTTTCTACACAATCCAGAGGATACAAAGACACTGTAGGAACAGGCATCCACAGGCAGACAAGACCAAAAAGCCAAGAAACCTAAAATTTCAAAATTGACCCAGATATACGCGACTTGAGAGTTATGAAACAAGCGTGCATACGCGACTGTGTTAAAGGAAACTCACGTATATGCGACTACCTTTAACCAAAAATGCATGTATACGCGTCTGTGTGCAGACAAACCCATGTATACAAAGGTAAATAATGAAAATTAAAAAAGATCAAGCCTGGATAAGGAACCAGGACTTCAGTCTGACTGAGAAAGAGTTAACTGGACTGGAAATAAAAGTTAAAACTGTTGGAAACCTATCAAATAGCTGAAACCACCCAACAGGGGAATCACAAAAATGTGTTCCCCAGTGGAGTCGCCAGTTCTGTTTCGGGGAAAATCACCCTAGAGGTTTGTTGGGTCGAAACCTCCACAGATCAGGGCATGCTATTCAGAAGGACTCACACACAACCATACTTGAATGCAAAAAACTAGATAACAACGATAGCAGAACTCACCTGTAGTCCTACGTTCGATGTAGATCCCGCGGGGTCCAAAACCCCAGCGACCCTTCTTCCTCCTTCAACCTGGAAAACAAGAAATAACGTGCACGGAAACCTAGTTGTACAACATATACTTCTTCTAAACGTTAGTGTAATCCATGTGAAACATTATATAAACCATAATAAATGTTTAAATGATAATCTTTTCACATATACAAATAGATATCAACACGTAGGTTCAGGAACAAGATGGTTCTTCATTATTACGAATAGCATGTACAGAAGTAAAGAGTGGAGAGATCACCTGAATCCTTCCACGATCTTCGAGCAGACCGTCGTCTGGATTCATCCCGCCCTTGCCTCGCTAAGATCCTTTCTAGACTTGTGCACTCGAGATGACATATAAATGGATGAACATCTCCAGGAAACAAGGGTTTCCTATATAAATCTTGGAAAGTGTAGGAGGCATGGGGAATCAGACTTGAACTGGGATTCCAACAGAGTATAATGTCTATAAAATTTCTCTCTCCCTTAGGCCATGCACATGAGGGGCTTTTATACTCCCTCAAAGTAGTTTCAATTAGTTGGAAACAATTGGCCACGTGCTGGGGTGGTTGAAATACTGGAGTAACCATCATCCCAGCCCAAAAATAGGGAATTTTAATATATTTTTTAATGATTTTAATGGCATACGTGGAAAAGTACATATGGACTCGCGTATACACGCGGAAAAGTCTGGGCATAACCGCGTATGGGAATTTTAACACTGTTTTTTAGTGAATTTTGTTCAAGTCTGTAGGAATGGGTGCCCAAAGCCATAAAAGAAATCATGAATCATATGAAGGTGAAAAATGATGCTATAACATTTTAGGCGCATTTCGGATCTCTCGGTGGAACTCCACACAGATACG
>JAXQQM020087443.1:0-31412 GCA_034641835.2 Pinus albicaulis | reverse complement strand
CTACAGCCATTTTGTTTATATCTCATGATCCGTGCATCAAAACGATCTGATTTTTGGATCATAAAGGCATTCATATATTATAAATTTACTTGCCAAATTTCAACAAAAACTGGTTTGTAGTTTTTGAGAAAATGGTTAATGAAGTTTGCTGTTACTTATATCATATTTTGTTGCAACTTCATACATATAGTTGAATGTCAATGTAAAAATTGTTATGCCTTCATCAAGATTGCTAAAATTGAATATTCATCAATTAAGGAAGAATTCATTTGTTCTATCCATTTCATGAGCTGAGATGAACATATTTTTTATTGCTTGGTTAACACATGGGTTTTTTCTTTGGGTTGCATGAGGACATGCAATATATTCAGGTTTTCGTTGCATGAGGACATGCAACATATTGAGTGTGGGGGTATGTTGGGCCATTAATATGCCATTATTATTATCACTTTTGAACACTTATTCCACCCATTTCTACCATTCTTCATCACGTCATTTATTATAATTTATTATTTAAATCCATTTTATGATGATTTATGCTTCTATGAATGAATGCTATTTATTCTCCTTTATTTCTAATAAATTGATGATTATGGATTATTTTATCAATGATAGTTTTAATAAATTGGTTATAACATTATTCACCATTTTTAGCCTCCAAGGTAATTTCCAGATTGAAGATTTGATCATTAAAAGTGCCAACTCAGAAATGCGCTGGAATAAGGAGCGACAGTTTTGCGGTTGAGATTCTGAGCAAATGAAGATGAATCTGGAAAATCCGGAACATGGGTTTTGTTCAGAACGGACCCAATTAACTTTTTTAAAGAACGGTTTGCCCAAATTCGACCTGTGTTGAGAGATTCGCAGAGTTCTTTAAGCACGATTTTCTCAGTTCTGTTGTTGCGGCCGTCCTCCAAATCTCAGCTGCAAAGCCAAATTCGCCTTCTTCTTGTTGATCAATTGGTTGGAAACAATCTAATTTTGTAATAGAATCATGTTGTAATTATCTCCATTGTAACCACTCTCTGCTCTCTTTGTATTTAAATCGGAACAGAGATCAGAGAGGGGGAGGACTTCAGGGATGGATTCGAATGATGGAATTGAGGATGGAAGAGAGAATGGATAATGGCTGAGCGATTGAGAGATTTCTTGTTGTAATCCATTATAACTCTGCTTTGATATTTTAATATAAATCTGGTTGTTGTTCATTCTGTTCATTTGAAGTAACCCAGCAGCATCCGCTAGCGGCTAAGGGCCCAGCCTCTGGTGGATTGTGCTGCTGCTGTATATTATATTCTTTGGTTTATGCGTGGTTTTTCTTATTAGCATTATTTGGTAATCTGATGTGTTGTTTAGTTTACATCACACGCTCTGTTATGCTTAATTTATTAAGGTTTCTAAATACAGAACTATTGTATTGACTCTGCATCGTATCTCTGTTCTTTTAAGTGTTGATATAATACTGCTAGTCTTTACAGAATACTGTTGCTGTTTAATTACAGAGCCGCTGTGCTGTGCACTTGTTCATTAACATTATGGAATTTATCTTAGAAATTATATTTCCTTGCGATTGTTGAATTTATGAACGTTGCTGCTCCATTCTAAAAGACAGTCGTATTATTTATAACTAAGACTGACAAGTGGATTACCAAGATCAGATTGCTATTAAGGTGTGCCGTATGTTAAGTTATTATGCATTTGTATTTGGCTTTCCAGCGTTGTTTTATATCCTCTCATTAATCAATGTTGTTCTATTTCCTTGTGCTGTTCGATTTATTCTTAGAGTAAAGATTGCTATTAATTTGGCTTTGCTGTTGTTCATTTCCATTAATTAGAGTTTGATGTCCAGATTCTTTTAATTACAGTTTGCTGCCCATTTACTTTGTTGTTCTATTTTGCTATCTGCCGTTCCATTTACTCGCATTTGTTGTTTTGGTGTGAGAGACGATCTAAGGCTGTAGTGAGCCTCGGCATTCACTGTCTAGCTCCCAGACCCATGGTCCATGCTCTAATTTCCTTTCCATCAGTTTCCAAAGGGATGGGCTATTGTTGTCAAACCCTTGACTGATACATTGCTTATTTTTCCGAATGAATGATTTAGTTTAGAACATTTCAGTTTCTTGTTGTTCCAATTAGATTTTGTTTCTAGCTTTCATTTACTTTTGGATTTTAAGCACTATACTGCAAAACATTACTCTTGAGTAAATAGCCGCCTCAGACTGAGTACACTCTTGGAATAAAAAGTCGTCCCTGGGTTGACAATTAATGTGAGGTAATTAGGAGTTACAAAGACACCTTTTTATCGCTCCACAACTGGACTCATCATGATAATGCAAAAGAGGCTTCTCCTATATATGACATTGCTCATCATGGGTGCCAAGTGTAAGAAATATCCTGGTAATCTTAGGCACAAAAAATTGCTTCCTGCCTCTCTCATATGTGTGAGAAAATCCAGAAACCATAGGGACATCTGAAAGCTGAATAGGCATGCTAGAAGAGCTAATCTCCATTGGCTGTGGTGATGATGTAATAGGTAAGATAGAAAGTGTTGCTGACAACCTCTCCAAGAAGTGTTCCCATGTCATGTTTATGGAGGACAAGTGATACAACACAATGATCTTGATAAGGCCATGATGAAAGAGACTAGTATGGTGATCTTCTCTTCTTCCCTGAACCTTCTCAACCATATTTATCAAGCTCATGTATAAATAATGGGGAAAATCAAGTGTTTTGACTCTGGTAAAATGCATCAAAAGCTTGAAGTGATACCTGTATAGCGTGGAGAATTTTCCTTCGCATGTAAAGTACTTCATTATAAACATCATCAGTGGAGCATACTTGTTTCCGAGGTTTCTAAAAGGAAAAAGAAATTCTAGATCATCTCTAGCATGAGGCTTTAGAAACTGCTTGTATTTTTCAATGTCAAGATCCATACCCTTGAACCATTGCTCTCCCTAAGCAGGAATACCTATAGTTGAATCAATTAGGTCAGGTGATAAACTGATCTCCATGCTTGCAAGAGTGACCTTTCGCACATTGTAGCTGGTTGCAAAACGACTAGACAATTGAAGATGATACCCTCCTTCCATTAGCCTTTCACAAAATATTAAGCACCGAGTTCTTTGAAAGCATCTTCTGGCCAATGGCGAAGCAATGATCTCGTGCATGGTGAATGGCTCAAGTCTGAGATGGCACCCTACTTTGAAGCTCTTCTTGTCAATTTCCATTGTGTTTGTCACTGGAATGATTAAAACTTTGGGATGTCAATGAAATGAGTGGATGAGAATGGAAATTTGGAAAACAAAGTGTATGAAGGTGTGAGTTTGGTGGATGAAATGGAGGGTCTTGAAGCTGAGAAAAATTTGAATGGGTAGTGTTATTTCTCAGCTTCAATTTTAAGGTTGAATGAAGGAAATTGGATGGGTGGAAGGCATCAAAATGTCTAAAACACAGGAAATTCCCAAATTTGACTGTGAGAATGGCTTGTGCAACAGTAGGACAAGTTTGTGAGGTGAAAAAGGGGTCATGGGGTTGAGTAAAAATTCTGATAAAATTTCAATGAGTAGGATGGTGCCTTGTATCCATAATGAAGGTGAAATGAAGGCAAATGGATGAGTAGAAGTCATTCAAATCCTAAAAACATAGTCATTTCCAAATTTTGGCTGTGGGAAAAAACTAGTGAAGAAATGTTTTGATTTTTGAGGGTTATGGAGCTGGAAATGTTTTTTGATAAAATTTGTGAATATTTTCTGACTCCTTATCTCCATAATGCAAGTGTAATGGATGAAAATGGGTAAGTCTAAGTCCCTAAAAACCCTAAAACATAGTCTTGTATGTTTTCAATGTTTTTACTCCTCTCACTGTGGAAAAATAACTTTAGATTATGATTTTATTTTTGTTGACATGTTATGAGGGTGATGTGGTAGGAATGCAGATGGGCATAGGGTTATATGAATGAAATAGGGTAGGGTTTATATGACAGGGTTAGGGTTTGGGTTGAATAGGTTAAGATTTTTTTATTTTTATATGTGGAGAGTAGAGAGATGAAAAGAGTTTTAATGACATGAAATGACTAAAGAAATGTGCAAATTGGGACCAAAATAAGCTTGAGGAATTTTATTATCTTGTGGGAAAGCCACACCAAGAGATGACGTTGAAAGCTAGATGTTTTCGGGCCTTGATTGACTTCAGAGGCCACCACAGAAGCGTAACAAAACTATACTCCAAGGAAAAAGCATAAAAACACTCTTCTCATACCCACAGGAGCGTAACACTAGGTTTTATCTTAATCACAAGAGCGTAACACACTATTTTTCACTATTTGGAAGCATAAAAACTGCATCTCTCACCCAATAAGAGCGTAACAACAGTATTTTTGACCCTCAGAAGTGTAACACGGATTTTCTAACTTGACAGGAGCGTAACAATGTGTTTCCTAGCCAAGGCAGAAACGTAACAAGCATTTTTTTCTCACAATAGAAGGGTAACAATGTAGTTTCCCTCACTCATAGAAACATAACAAAGGAGTTCGGTTAGTGAAAAAAGAAGCCGAGAAGGGTAACAAATGAAATTTCAATGCTAGGTCTTGGAGTTTGTAACAACTTAGAGTGCAAATGAGAAAGAGAGGTACTCACACACATATCAAAAGGTAACAATGAATGAAAATGTTGTATCTTTTTGCCTTTTATAAGCTAGTGAAAAGACCTTTAACTTGTCACATGATATTACCATTACCTTTTTAACTTTTTTTCACTTTGAAAACAACATGTTACCCCTTCAAATGAGATGAGAAGAATTAAAATTTAATTTCCTTCACTCTCCAAGACCTTTGAAATGACCTTTTTAAAACCTTTTGTGCAACTTGGAGGATGAAATGCTGGATTTTCCAAATGAGGTAAGAAGACAAAAACATTTTTGATCCCTTTGACATGAAAGGCAACTCTTTGGCTCTTTGAGTAAGATGAAATAACATAATTTAACCTCTTTTGCATTCCTTGGCATTTGAGATGACCTCTTAGGCTTTTGAAATGTAACCTTGAGACAAATTTTCTCCTTTTCATGAGACAGTGAGACTGCTTTTGAAGAATTTTGAAATTTCACATTGGACATGAATTTTTAAAATAGATAAGATGTTTTTGAAGCTTGAAATGAAACTCGTATGCATTTGACTAGGATAGTAGGTAAAAATGACCTCCCTTGGAGCTTTGACAGTGGATGATGTTTTTTTGATCTTTTAAAAGAGACAATGATATAGTGAAACTATATTCCATGAAATAGTGAGACAGAGAAGAAATGTTTGAAACCTTTTCTTGAAATTTGAGCCATATGAAACAAGAGATATGGCTTTATTTTAACTTCATAAACATGCCTACTCCTTCTATAGGGTTTTATGGATGAAGTGGAGGGCCACTGCCTTATTTTTGTGAAAATTTGATGATTTTTCCAAAGGTTGGGGTACAACTAGACTTGACCTAAATGAAATGAAATGACATAACCCTAGACCTATTGAATGATGATGATGAGATGGTGACCTTGAAACTAATGATGGCAATGATTTTGACAATGATGATGATAAATGAAATGAAGGAGAAGCATACGTGGTTTAGCCTTTCTTTAGTGACCAAAATTATTTCTAAGAACTGGTTTGAAAAAGTAAAAATTTGGACCTATGACCTAATTGAAAACAACCCAAAGATTCATTTGATCACTGACATACCTGGGCTAAAAAAAACTGTAGCTGGGGATGTCAGCTCCTTCAGGAGGTGTCAAGAACACCGTAGATCAGGTAGCCTTACCATTGGACGATCAAGTCAAAATGGACTTTGAAAAACTTGAAGAAACTAGAAACTATGACTAAAAACGACTGACTTGACTCTGAATTGACAACTGACTGAAACCTTTTTAACATTTTGAAAGAAAACATGAGCTGTTTGTAGAATTCTCATGGCCTTCTTCTAGGGCTTCAAACTTCTGCAACAACTTCCTTATTTTCTAGGACATCAAATTTAAAATGATATGTACAATGACAATGAAATTTTTCTTCAATGATCAAGTTATATAGTGTTTGAGGAACCTACCTTTGATTGGTCCTCCCAACACTTCTTTCCCTTCAAGATCCTTTAGTAGAAATGCTTTGTGTCATCTAAATGTAGTGATCTTGTAAGGTCCTTTCCATAGATTTTTGAACTTCCCATGTTTACTATTGTCTTCATTCTGGACATCCCAGCGAAGAACAACATCCCCAAGCTTGAAATCATCTGCTTTGGTTTTCCTATCAAAAATCTTTTTAATTTTCTCTTGAAGCTTTGAAGTATGACTGAAAAATTTGTCTCTTGACTGTTGTAGATGGATCATTTGGCTGATTCTTTGTTGAATGTCATTAGGCTCACTGTAAATCTCTTGAAAAATTTTCATCACCAGTACAACTAGAGAAGAAGGGAAAACCATGTCAACACTATAGACGAGCTGGAAAGGTGACATGCTGATTGATCTCTTAGTGCTAACTCTATCTGCCCATAGAGCATTAGCGAGTTTCTTGTGCCAATTCCTCTTGTTTTCTTTCAACATATTTTTTATTATGTTCACTAAAGATTTATTTGATGATTCATCAAGCTTGTTTCTCTAAGGATAGTATGATGTTGAATGACCAAGTCTAATGTGATACTCGTCACAAAATTCAATAATAATTTTAGGCTTGAAGGCATCTGCATTGTCAGTGATAATCTTGTGTGGACATCCAAAGCGAGATAGAATATTGTTCTCAAGAAACTGAATGATAACAATGTCAGTAACTTGCCTCGTGATCAGAGGCTCAGTATTTAGCTCAAAAATGAAAGTGCTCAGAAATGCTCTAAACTAGAACGACCCGATATAGATCGTCACCAGGATTCCAACGCAACTCATTTCATGAAAATTAGAGTTTGTATGAGTAAGTTATGGTCTGCTGTCCGTTTTCTCAAACAGGTAAAAAAATGTGCAGAACAGTGACAGATTGATGACTTGGAAGTCCAGTCAGAACCTCAGCAATATCCAGGGAACATTGCCCATTTTTCAGCTAATTACATTGTGATAAGTTTCATATTCAGATTCGCCAATGTTGCTTGGGAAATTGAATTTTTCCTCCTAATCCTAAGGTTGAAATTTATACATGGTCGATTATTAGTTTTTATATGGTGAAATTTGGGCCAATGGAGAAGGGCCACGTGCAGCAGCCAGAGGCTAGCACGTGCCCTCCCCCATGACAAAGTTGGATGATGCATATTTATTTTATCCAAGGTTCAATGCAATGTCCGAATCAAAGGAAATGAGCACAAATGTTATTAACACCAAGGTTCAATTCAAATGTTATGGATGCATATATATTAAACCAAGGTTCAACTCTAAATTTGTGTTCAATAAAAAATATTGAATGAGGAGGGGCGTAGGTCGGGGTTGACCTCGCGACCTCCCCCATACAAGCGCCGAGACTTCCGCCATACCATACACCAAGTTCTTAACCTATATCAAATTCCGCTTATACTTAATGTCTATCAGCGCCAGAGTTGGGGTTCCGGAGGGGGCCAACCCTACGGGCCAGCCCCCTCCCATGTGATCAAGCACCACAATTAGGAGCTTATCACTGTTCACGGCTGAGGATTATCGATGGAATTAAACCATACTTTATTACCACTAATCCAGATTAATTATAATAATTCGCGATTAACGCAAAAAATGCGCTTTGCACTAACTGCTCTTTAATCACACTTTAATTCTTGCTTATCTTAACTTAAGTGTGGGTTTGTATTAGCGAAGGACTTGGAGGAGCCCACCAAATGCTGCGAAAGCTCCACTTTTAGTGGGGTAATCTGACGGAATTCCAGTTATAGTGGAGAAATAGTAGGAAAAATTGGTTTTTCCATAACTGAGGAAATTTTCGAGAAATTTTGGCTCAGGAAGAGTCATTCTTGGTATATTTTTATGTTTTGGAGCCATTGGAGCAGGTTGCAAAGGCAACAGGAGACTGTAAATAGCACTTTTTCACAATTGAAGCTAATACAAAGACCCATGCCATGGAAGTTGCACCAAGGAGATGTAGCCCAGGAGGGGTGAACTCCTTCATCAAAACCATGTGTATTTGACTCAGTTTTCTATGTTTGCTGTGTTTTATATGTTGTTGTTTAGCATTTAGTTTCTATTATTTTATGTTCATGAATTGCAGTTAATCTTGAAGTTTGTTGAATTATCAATCATAAGCACATGTATAAACCCTTGTACAAGAAGCAAACCAAGGCACTTTCATATTAAATCTAAAACTGATATTAGCACAACATTTACTAAGAATCAATTTCAGATCAGGTTGGTATCAAAGCACAAGGTTGCAAGAGGTTATTTTCTTTCTTTGCTTTATATTGTGCAAAAAGGGTTTTAATAGTTGAAATTTTGTGATGCTTACAAGGTTGAAGTTGCAGAAAAGAGAAGGGAAGTTATTGATTGTTAGTCCTGAGATTAGGACAAGAAGAAACAGAGTTGATAAAGCATCATCTTCACCCAAATTTCCACTCAAATTTGCACTTTAAGCACTTCAAGTTCTATCTCCAGCAGTTGAGATTGAAGAGGTACACATTGCAAAAGAAGCTGAGGTGATTGAAAAGGTACAAGCATAAGGAGTTGAGCTTTAATCCCTAGCCATTATGTTAGGTGCTGGAGAAACTCATGAACATTCAGAAGAGGAGGATGTTAAGAGAGACTTCAAGGAGATTCAAAGAATGGTTAAAATTATGTTTGATGCATTCACTACAGAAAGAGCAGGAGAAGGTTCTAAGCCTCCACATGGAGAAGGAACTTCGGATGACAAGAAGGATGAAGAGAAGAGTTCGAAAGGTAGTGGAGGAAAGCCACCTCCATCTCCACCATCCTCATCCTCATCATCTTCATCTTCCACTTACACCACAAAAACTACCCATACTCATTCAAAAATCCCAAAAGGAAAAACTCCATTACTCAAGTTGGACATCAATTTTGAACTTCCCATGTACAATGATGAGATAAATGTAGAGAAGTTAGACAATTGGATCCGTCAATTGGAAGTATACTACATAATTCAGAATCTATAAGAGGACAACATAAAGATCCAGTTGGCTTCATTAAGGCTAGAAGGAGAAGCACTAGTTTGGTGGGAGGAAAATACTCAAGAGGAAATGCGAATTCATGGTAAGATATCCATTTCTTGGGTTGAATTCATTTCTTCCATTAAAAGATAGTTTTATCCATTAGCCTATATGCAAAAAGAAATTATGAGTTGGTAAAAATTTAGGCAACTCAAAGGCCAAACAGTTCAAGAGTACACCCATGAGTTTAGAAAGAGGGCGTTGTTGTTAGGAGTAAACTTGAATTCCCAAGACACACTCTTGAAATGCATTAGGGGTTTACATTCCTACTTGAAACATGTTATCCTTATTTTTAACCCAAACAACTTAGATGAAGTATGTGTGCAAGCCACGCATCTTGAAGCAAGGGGAAAAAACATTCAAAAAGAGGGTAGTTAGAAAAAGCCATTTAAGGGTAAGGGAAAAGAGAAGGGAGGAAAATGGAAGGGAAAGAAGAATGCAAGAATCAAAAAAGAAGGGGAGAAAACTACATGCAAACATTATTCCAAAGAGGGGCATGATGAAGCCCACTCTTGGAAACTACATCCTGAACTAAGGCCTAAGAAACCAAATTACAAGGGGAAACAAAAGATGACTGCCACCACACAACAAGATCTTGGATCCGATTTCGGAGATGAGACCATGATCGTAGCCATGGTTAACAAAGGAAAGGAATCCATAGCAAGTATCAATTCCTCAAATAGTCATAACAACACTCCAAATGAAGACACAAGGATAGAATTTTTCCATGTTAGAGTGATTTCAAATCATACAAATATTGTGTTGGAAATAATGAGAGGGGGTGGGGCGTGAATCAGTGTTCCTTTCAATTATAGCATTAGTTAATCTTCAATTATTATCAGTGTTTGTAAAATGATAGCAGAAAACAAGAGGAACACAAAAGCACAAAGTTTTTAAGGTGGAAACCCATTCTGGGACAAAAACCACCTAATGTTTTTCTAATAATTCTTTAATATTCAACTCCAATTGAAAATAAAGCTCCAACTTACTAGAATCTAGAAAAGCATTATTCTCCAGCTCCCACTGGATGGATTCTCCAACACCCAAGATTCTTTAGTATTCAACTGAATGGATGCCCCAACACCCAATGAGTTACAACTCACCCCAGCACCACCCTACCACCCTATAGAAGAATAAAAGAAGAATGGACTCCCGTACCAGGGAAAATGGTCCACTTTACAATGATATAGAATGATGTAGAAGAAGAAGATATACTAGACCATAACCCCAAATTTGACACAACCACCTAATGATGATCCTAGACATCCCAACACTGCCTCTTCAACCCTTGGTAGATAGACACTAGTACAATTTTTACAATAATGTATTTACAATGAATTAGTACAATGATACCTTTACAATGATTGTATGCAGTGCTGCCCACTTGAAGACTTCATAGGATGAACTTCTTGCTGCTGTTATGAAACTTGGTTGCTGCTCTTGTCATGCTACCCTCTTCTGCACCTTGCTTTGCTTTTCTTTTGCAACCCTTGACAACACATGATCTAGCTTTTTCTTGCCTTCTAGGAGATCGATATTGAATCTGGTGTATCTCTATTATTTTAGATCCTCAATACCTAATTTTTTGTCTTGTAGTAGTCCTCTGAGTCTTCTTTCCAATGCCATAGGTCTGACCCAATTTGGATTCTTCAAGAGAGAGTTATACCCAATCTATCACAATGCCCTCATTATGGACTGTTTCAACAGAGTGCACTTGTATGGCGTGCCACACATCACTGTTTCTTCATTCGGATCTGAAATTGATAGAGAAAAAACTATAGTCTGTGCACTTTCTGTCACTTTTACGAAATTCCAATCCAATACTCAGAGAGATAGTTATGAAAATTTTACCAAGGTCACTTCTTTGAGATTAATTTCAGGAGCCTGCAAAAACCCTGACTTCCACAGATCATATCTTCGAAAATATTTTGCACCTTGATTTGAAATTTTTACAGCAGCTTCCTCAGGATTTCTGCTTCACCTCATAGAAATTTCAGCATCTTACCATTCGTAGAAAAAAAGTTAGAGCGAAAATTCCACAATGACCTGTTTTAGATGGAGAAATCCCTTGCATAAAGAGGAAATGAGGATCACAATTTATATAAATTCTTAGGTTGAGAGGGGCTTCAACAAGTGAACGTGGGAGGGATTTTAGGAGCTTAAAAAATATTAATTATGAATTTTCAATGACCCATGCCCCAACCCCATGGGTTTTAGCCCACTAACTGGGGGTACAAACTTCAAACATGAATATCTCTCAAACCGTGAAGAATTACATGGCGTGCCATATATCAACAGAAACATCTCGACAAGTAGAAACCATAAAAAGCATTATTGACCCAGAATATATTAATTTTGTAGGTAAAAATTCCCATGAAATATTAGGTTAGCCCCTGGTGCTGCTTGGGTTGACATCAATGACAATCGCTGATCAACAATCTCCCCCTTTGGCATTGATGGCAATACAAGTACTCCCCCTGTGATCATGACACCTCTTCCTACAACATTCTCTCCCCCTTTGACATCAATGGCAAAGGGTAACTCCCCCTGAGACACAACCATCCTATGGACCTGTACACACTTCCACTCCCCCTAACACACAACTGTCCTGCAGACCTGTAATCTACTTCCACTCCCCCTTTATATTCTAAAAAAAAAAGAAAATCTAATGAGAACTTGGGAGAATCCCAAGCTTCTGGCGAAGATATTTCAATGCTGGCAAATATTTAATATGTGTTTCTTTTGGTGCTGCTTGGAATCTTGCTACTTGTCCAACTGCTTGCATAACATCTGGTCGGGAGGCTGTAACATATAGAAGACTACTAATCATAGATCTGTACAACCTTTGATCCACATCCTTAGATGAGTCGTCTATGCTCAATATGAAACCTGTTACAATTGGTGTAAGGATGGGTTTGCAATCTTCCATTTTAAATTTCTTGAGCATTTCCTTGATGTACTTAGCTTGAGATATAAATATTCCTTTCTCTGAAACCCTAAGAAGTATGTCAACTCACTAAGTAAAGACATCTCGAAATCACTTTTCAACTTTATAGCAAACTTCTTACTTAGTAGATCATCATTACTACAAATTATTGTATCATCCTCTTTAGCTATTAGACATGCTTTAGTTGCTTCATCCAAAACATATATGTTGTTTGGAGCTTGAATTGTTGTAGCCACAATTTCACCATACACGCCTTTCTTGATTTCACATTTCTTGGAGTTGAATAGTATTGTGTGTCCTTGATCACACATTTGTCCAACACTGAGCAGATTGTGATTCATGTTTTCAACCAATAGAAAATTCTTGGCTAGAGCATATTTTCTTCTGAGAGTGACAGTACCTGATCCTATAACATTCAAAGATCCATCATTTCCAAAGGACACGGTTCTGTCCTTCTTCTCTTTCAGAGATACAAATTTATTTCTATATCTAGTCATATGCATTGAGCAACCACTATCAACATACCACACATCTTTGTTCTTTTGAGCTTTGAAAGCGAGAGCACAATTATCATTCTTCTTCTTCTTCCATGTTCGTTCATTCTGTGGCTTCGAAGATTCTTCTGGAGGATTTTTAGGTCTGCAATGTTTAGCTATGTGTCCAAAGTTTCAACATTTGTAACATTCAATATTATTTATTAAATGTTCAAATCTATTGATGTTTTGCTGAGCCCTGGGAGGTTCATATTTGACAAATCTCCTGGAATTGTATTCGTTCCTAGGGTACATGTGACATTATATAGCTTTATGACCAAATTTTCCACATGAATAACAATAGCCATAAAAAATATGTTGGTACTTGGATGGAAATTTTCGTCGAGGAATTGTCTTCCAAGGTTGTTCTTGCGAATCTTGTCCAATGAAGTCTACATGCATGTCAGATCTCATAGGTTCATTGTATTTTGTTGTAGAAGGTCATGCTTCTTCTTCTTTGTAACCGATGCTAGTTTTTTCATTTTAAGATCATTGATTGTTGATGAGTTCTTCCAATGCCCTTGAGCTGTTGGCATAGTTTTGGATAGTTTTTCCTTCCTTCACTTCCTCACGTAGCGAGACTACTTCGGCTTCTAATTCTTCCCTTTCTTGGTTGCTTTCTTCCAATTTTTTTTGAAGTTACTCTTCAATGCATTTAGGTTCTTCAACTTCAATTTTGAGACCTTGAACTTTTTCTTCAAGAGTATTGGAACGGATCTTCACCCCCTTGAGATCTTTTATAAGCTTGATTGCTCAAATTTTTCTCTATAGATTTGAAGCTTTGCTTCTTTGACATTTGAGTCACCTGCATATATATTCTCAATCTTGTCCCATACATTTTTGATATTTTTACAACCCAACACCTTATGATAAGCAGATTCAATAATTCCACTGATAATAATATTCTTTGCTTTTGCATCATTTACCAAATTCTTCTTACCTTGTTCATCCGTAGTTGATGTAAATCCATTTTGAACAGTGTCCCATACTTCGTAACCTTGTGTCAAGAGATAGAACTCCATTCTCCCTTTCCATAGTGCATAGTTATTTTCATTGAATAGAGGTACACCATTCTTGGTATGCTCCATGACCTCCTTCCAGCTGTTAAACTGCTATTGAAGGAACCAAGCTTTGATACCAATTGTTGGAAATACTGAGAGGGGGGGTGAATCAGTATTCCTTTCAATTAGAGCATTAGTTAATCTTCAATTATTATCAGTGTTTGTACAATGATAGCAGCAAACAAGAGGAACACAAATGCACACAATTTTTAAGGTGGAAACCCACTCCGGGACAAAAAACACCTAATGCTTTTATAATAATTCTTTTCAACTCCAATTGAAAATAAAGCTCCAACTTCCTAGAATCTAGAAAAGCATTCTTCTCCAGCTCCCACTGGATGGACGCTCCAACGCTCGAGATTCTTCAGTAGTCACTGAACGGATGCCCCAACACCCAATGAGCTACAACTCACCCTAGCACCACCCTACCACCCTATAGAAGAATAAAAGAAGAATGGACTCCCGTACCAGGGAAAATGGTCCACTTTAAAATGATATAGAATGATGTAGAAGAAGAAGATATACTAGACCATAACCCCAACTTTGACACAATCACCTAATGATGATCCTAGACCTCCCAACACTGCCTCTTCAACCCTTGGCAGATAGACACTAGTACAATTTTTACAATAATGTATTTACAATGACTTAGTACAATGATACCTTTACAATGATTGTATGCAGTGTTGCCCACTTGAAGACTTCATAGGATGAACTTCTTGCTGTTGTTATGAACCTTGGTTGCTGCTCTTGTCATGCTACCCTCTATTGCACCTTGCTTTTCTTTTCTGCCGTAGAAAGTCCGGTCCTTTGCAACCCTTGAAAACACATGATCTAGCTTTTTCTTGCCTTCTAGGAGCTCGATATTGAATCTGGTGTATCTCTGTTATTTCAGATCCTCAATATCTTATTTTTGGTCTAGTAGTAGTCCTCTGAGTCATCTTTCCAATGCCACAGGTCTGACCCAATTTGGATTTTTCAAGAGAGATTTATACCCAATCTCTCACAATGCCCTAATTATGGACTGTTTCAGCAGAGTGCACTTGTACGGCATGCCACATGTCAATGTTTCTTCATTCGGCTCTAAAATTGATAGAGAAAAAACTGCAGTCTGTGAAATATCTATCACTTTTTATAGAATTCCAATCTGATACTTAGAGAGATATTTATGACGATTTTACCAAGATCACTTCTTTGAGATTAATTTCAGGAGCCTACAAAAACCTTGACTTACATAGATCATATCTCCGAAAATTTTGTGCACCTTGATCTGAAATTTTTACAGAAGCTTCCTCAGGATTTCAGATTCACCTCATAAAAATTTCAGCTTCTGAAACTTTGTAGAAAAAAATTTAGAGTGAAAATTCCACAATGACCTGTTTTAGATGGCGAAATCCCTTGCATAAAGAGGAAATGAGGATCACAATTTATATATATGCTTACGTTGAGAGGGGCTTCAAGAAGTGAACGTGGGAGGGATTTTAGGAGCTTAAAAAATATTAATTATGAATTTTCAATGACCCATGCCCCAACCCCATGGCGTTTTAGTCCACTAACTGGGGGTACAAAATTCAAACATGAATATCTCTCAAACCGTGAAGAATTACATGGTGTGCCATATATCAACGGAAACATTTCGACAAGTAGAAAAAATCAAAAGCATTATTGACCCATAATATATTAATTTGGTAGGTCAAAATTCCCATGCAATATTGGGTTAGCCCCTGGTGCTGCTTGGGTTGACATCAATGACAACCACTGATCAACAATCTCCCCCTTTGGCATTGATGGCAACACAAGTACTCCCCTTGCGATCATGACACCTCTTCCTACAAAATTCTCTCCCCCTTTGACATCAATGGCAAAGGGTAACTCCCCCTGAAACACAACCATCATGTGGACCTGTACACACTTCCACTCCCCTCGACACACAACCGTCCGTGCACTCCTCGTCAGAATTCACTTCACTCCCCCATTTATATTATAAAAAAAAATCTAAGGAGAACTTGGGAGGGAATCCCAAGTCGCTAAGATATTTCAATGGTCGGTTAATATTTAATATGTGATTCTTTTGGTGCTGCTTGGAATATTTCTAATTATCCAACTGCTTGCATAACATCTGCTCGAGATGCTGTTACATATAGAAGACTACTAATCATAGATCTTTACAACCTTTGATCCACATCCTTAGATGAGTCGTCTATGCTCAATTTGCAACCTATTACAATTGGAGTAAGGATGGGTTTGCAATCTTCCATTTTAAATTTCTTGAGAATTTCCTTGATGTACTTTGCTTGACAAATAAATATTCCTTTCTCTTGCTGAGATATTTGAAACCCTAAGAAGTATGTCAACTCACCAAGTAAAGACATCTCGAAATCACTTTGCACCTTTATAGCAAACTTCTGACTTAGTCGATCATAATTGCTACCAATTATTGTATCATCCTCTTTAGCTATTAGACATGCTTTAGTTGCTTCATCCAAAACATATATGTCGTTTGGAGCTCGACTTGCTGTAGCCACAATTTCACCATAAACGCCTTTCCTGATTTCACATTTCGTGGAGTTGAATAGTATTGTGTGTCCTTGATCACACATTTGTCCAACACTGAGCAAATTGTGATTCATGTTTTCAACCAATAGAACATTCTTGGCTAGAGTATCTTTGCTTCTGAGAGTGACAGTACTTGATCCTATAACATTTGAAGATCCATCATTTCCAAAGGACATGGTTTTGTCCTTCTTCTCTTTCAGAGATACAAATTTATTTCTATCTCTAGTCATATGCATTGAGCAACCGCTATCAACATACCACACATCTTTGTTCTTTTGAGACTTGAAAGCGAGAGCACAATTATCATTCTTCTTCTTCTTCCATGATCGTTCTTTCTGTGGCTTCGAAGATTCTTCTGGAGAATTTTCAGGTCTGCAATATTTGGCTACGTGTCCAAAGTTTTGAAATTTGTAACATTCAATATTATTTCTTAAATGTTCAAATCTATTGATGTTTCGCTGAGCCCTGGGAGGTTCATATTTGAAAAATATCCTGGAATTGTATTCGTTCCTAGGGTACGTGTGACATTCTACAAATTCATTGCCAAATTTTCCACATGAATAACAGTAGCCATAAAAAATATGTTGGTACCTGGATGGAAATTTTCGTCGAGGAATTGTCTTCCAAGGCTGTTCTTGCGAATCTTGTCCAATGAAGTCTACATGCATGTCAGATATCATAGGTTCATTGTATTTTGTTGTAGAAGGTCCTGCTTCTTCTTCTTTGTAACCAATGCTAGTTTTTTCGTTGTAAGATCGTTGATTGTTGATGAGTTCTTCCAATGCCCTTGAGCTGTTGGCATAGTTTTTCCTTCCTTCACTTCCTCACGCAGTGAGACTACTTCGGCTTCTAATTCTTCCCTTTCTTGGTTGCTTTCTTCCAACTTCTTTTGAAGTGAATCTTCAATGCATTTATGTTCTTCAACTTCAATTTTGAGACCTTGAACTTGTTCTTCAAGAGTATTGGAACAGATCTTCTCCGCCTTGAGATCTTTTATAAGCTTGATTGCTTCGTCATAAAATTCTTCTACGGTCCATCCTTCTTCTTCGTTGTTTGATACCTCTTGTTTATTGTGCTTAGCCATAAACAATACTCTCTCATTGGCTTCTTCTTCACTTTCATTGTCTTCATCAGATGATGAGCTATCTTCTTTAGAGAGAAAGTTCCTTTTGGATCCTTGCTTGTTGAATTTCTTAAAGCCTTTCTTTCCTTTTGAGTTGCCATTACTTCTGTTTGGAAATTTTGCTACAAAATGCCCAACCTCATTACAGCTGAAACATATCAATGGAAGTTTACCTTTGAATTGTCCCTTACCAATTTTTAGTTTTCTCGTGAAGTAAGCATATTCTTCATCTGAAAGAAATTCTTCATCATCTCCCTTTTCTTCACACTTGCAGGTGCATGTCTTTTCAATTGAAGGTTTTTTATCCTTATTGGTTTTCTTAGATGCAAAAAATGCAGTTTCTAGATGCGAAGTACCCTCTTCTTCATCAAGTCTCATTTCATATGTTATGAGAACTCCATGTAATTACTCTTTGCTGAGTTTGTCCAGATTTGCACTGTATTCTAAGACCGATACCTTTGGGTTGAATCTCCCTGGTAACGTTCTAAGAATATTCCGTATAATATTATTCTCATCAACTGGCTATCCCAATCCTTCCAGAGTATTGGTTATTTCATCAACATATTGGAAGTATGCAGCAATGTTGCAATATTATTTCATTCTAAGTTGCTCAAATTTTTCTCTATAGATTTGAAGCTTTGCTTCTTTGACATTTGAGTCACCTGCATATATATTCTCAAGCTTGTCCCATACATTTTTGGCAGTTTTACAACCCAACACCTTATGATAAGCAGATTCAATAAGTCCACTGATAATAATATTCTTTACTTTTGCATCATTTACCAAATTCTTCTTACCTTGTTCATCCGTAGTTGATGTAAATCCATTTTGAACAGTGTCCCATACTTCGTAACCTTGCGCCAAGAGATAGACCTCCATTCTTTCTTTCCAAAGTGCATAATTATTTTCATTGAATAGAGGTACACCATTCTTGGTATGCTCCATGACCTCCTTCCAGCTGTTAAACTGCTATTGAAGGAACCAAGCTGTGATACCAATTGTTGGAAATACTGAGAGGGGGGGTGAATCAGTATTTCTTTCAATTAGAGCATTAGTTAATCTTAAATTATTATCAGTGTTTGTACAATGATAGCAGAAAACAAGAGGAACAAAAATGCACACAGTTTTTAAGGTGGAAACCCACTCCGGGAAAAAAACCACCTAATGCTTTTCTAATAATTCTTTAATATTCAACTCCAATTGAAAATAAAGCTCCAACTTCCTAGAATCTAGAAAAGCATTCTTCTCCAGCTCCCACTGGATGGACGCTCCAATGCCCAAGATTCTTCAGTAGTCAACCGAACGGATGCCCCAACACCCAATGAGCTACAACTCACCCTAGCACCACCCTACCACCCTATAGAAGAATAAAAGAAGAATGGACTCCCGTACCAGGGAAAATGGTCCAATTTACAATGATATAGAATGATGTAGAAGAAGAAGATATACTAGACCATAACCCCAACTTTGACACAACCACCTAATGATGATCCTAGACCTCCCAACATTGCCTCTTCAACCCTTGTCAGATAGACACTAGTACAATTTTTACAATAATGTTTTTATAATGAATTAGTACAATGATACCTTTACAATGATTGTATGTAGTGCTGCCCACTTGAAGACTTCATAGGATGAAATTCTTGCTGCTGTTATGAAACTTGGTTGCTACTCTTGTCATGCTACCCTCTGCTGCACCTTGCTTTTCTTTTATGCTGTAGAAATTCTGGTCCTTTGCAACCCTTGACAACACATGACCTAGATTTTTATTGCCTTCTAGGAGATTGATATTGAATCTAGTGTATCTCTGTTATTTCAGATCCTCAATATCTAATTTTTGGTCCTGTAGTAGTCCTCTGAGTCATCTTTCCAATGCCACAGGTCTGACCCAATTTTGATTCTTCAAGAGAGAGTTATACCCAATCTCTCACAATGCCCTAATTATGGACTGTTTCAGTAGAGCGCACTTGTACGGCGTGCCACGTGTCACTGTTTCTTCATTCAGCTCTGAAATTGATAGAGAAAAAACTATAGTCTATGCACTATCTGTCACTTTTTACAGAATTCAAATCTGATACTCAGAGAGATAGTTATGACGCTTTTACCAAGGTCACTTCTTTGAGATTAATTTTAGGAGCCTGTAAAAACCCTGACTTCCACAGATCATATCTCCGAAAATATTTGCACCTTGATCTGAAATTTTTACAGCAACTTCCTCAGGATTTCGGCTTCACCTCATAAAAATTTCAGCTTCTGAACCTTCGTAGAAAAATTTAGAGCGAAAATTCCACAATGACTTGTTTTAGATGGCGAAATCCCTTGCATAAAGAGGAAATGAGGATCAAAATTTATATAAATGCTTAGGTTGAGAGAGGCTTCAACAAGTGAACGTGGGAGGGATTTTAGGAGCTTAAAAAATATTAATTATTACTTTTCAATGACCCATGCCCCAACCCCATGGCGTTTTAGCCCACTAACCGGGGGTACAAACTTCAAACATGAATGTCTCTCAAACCGTGAAGAATTACATGGCGTGCCATATATCAACGGAAACATCTCGACAAGTAGAAACCATAAAAATCATTATTGACCCAGAATATATTAATTTGGTAGGTCAAAATTTCCATGCAATATTGGGTTAGCCCCTGGTGCTGCTTGGGTTGACATCAATGACAACCGCTGATCAACATATTGATGCATTGTTTGATCGTGGGTCACAAGAAAACCCGATTTCAGAAGACTTGGCGAAAAATGTTAGCCTTGAAACTGTACCACATCATAAACCATACTCTTTGGGTTGGATAGTTAAGAATGCCAATTTACAGGTTACAAGGAAATGCATGTTTTGATTTGCTATTACTGCAAACTTTGTTGGTGAAGTCGAGTTAGATGTGGTTCCGCTTGACATTTCCGGGATTATCTTGGGAAGTCCATATTTGTATGACACGTGTTGGGTTGTTTATTGGTCAAACAAACACACGTATTTATTTTCAATCCGGGCGTGTAGGACTTAGAAGCACCTCCAAGATATATGGGTTTCAACTATGATCAAGTTAGAAGATTAGTTATTATTAATAAAGGAAACGCATATTACAAATATAAATTTAAACTAAATAATTTCTAAATTCAATTATGTAATCAACAACAGAATAAGCTCCTAACATAGGAGAACTTGTTTTACAAAACTACTTCAAGAATTAGAAACCAAAACCACTAATGAGAAATAGATCAATATGCATGAAAGAATAACTGAAGAGGATCTTAACTAAAGAGATCCTGTTTGTCTTTCATTACAGTTTCATTCATCATTATTACTATTGTCAGAAAACAAGAACTTCAGAAAATCATTAAAAAGTAGGAAAAGATGAATTCTAGCTCTAGCTCTTAATCAGATAGAAAGAATGTTTAAATTAAACATTGGATTGTAATTTCATATGCAGAGTAGAAATTAGAATCAGATTCATCATCACTCATAAAACATCAACATATATCCAATTAACAAATTAAGCACAAAACAAACTAGTTCAGAAACTACAACTTAAAATAATGAGAAAGTGCACTTAGCTCGGTGTGGGGGCCCTCACCCTTGCCTCGCACACTGTAAGTGCTTTCAGCTACTGAAACTTCAGTCAAGCATTCATCATATAAAATCAACAAATGAAATAGAACATGTCTTTCAATTAACTCTCCAAAGTTATAGAAATATCAAAGTTAATTTACACAAATTCTACATATGATTGCCTTCAATGTATTAGGCTTAAATAGATAAAATATGAAAAAAACTCATCTAAAATGTCTCATATAGTCATGGAAATCCTTATCCTATCTAATCAGGTCTAGCTCATCCATCTAATACCTCAAAATCTAGAAAATCCCATAAAATAATAAATTTGACCTAGTTCCTAGGGATCTCCATAAAAATAGGTCATGTTTGACTGCCTTTGACCGAGCCTATTCAAAGCTCGATTTGACTGAACCAACAGGTGTACATTCAATCTTAGTTCCCAATATTTCTAGAAATGTATTCATCTCGAGCCCAAGTGTCCTGCACTCAACCATGATGAAGCCATTACGAGAATTTCTAATCTGGTCCAAAAATGCACTTAAAATTCAATTTTTATAAAACTTCTAAGAATTGAAAAACTTAATTTAAATATGTGGATATGCATTTATTGGGAAAAATAGGGTGAAAATGATGGTTTATGGATGGATATAATGGTAAATAAATCGTATTTTCTTAAACAAAAAGAGATAAAAAGCGAGGGCTAACATCTCCCCCAAGCTGATGTTCAAGCATGTCCTCATGCTTGCTTCTTCCTTTTATACCTCTTTAGTTTTGATGTTGATATTGTACCTGACCCTGAAGCTTCCTGATGTGCTGCTTGCAAAAGAGAGTCTATACCTTTGTACTGTTCCTCTTTGTAGATTGAGGCTTTGACCTTCTGCTTCTCATATTTGATCTTCCAAGAGTTTTTCTCTTTGAGCCATCTGAATGCTTGCATGGTAAGAAGATTTGTCTTTGTTTTCAGTTTTCCCACTTGTTCATTCAGTCTCTTATTATGTTTGATCAGATTTTCATTATTTTTCTTGTATGTTTCATTTTCTCTCTTCAAGTGTCTCTCCAATATCCTGCTTACCTCCAAATTATCAGTCAATTCCCTGATTTTTCTAAGGTTTTGGTCTTTTTCTTCTTCATTGGTGTATTTGGAAATTTAAGTGGCCTCAATATCATCATTGTAAAAATATGAGTCTCTTTCTAATGGGTTTTCATAAACCTCGTTTTGCAATCTTTCAATACTTTCATTAGCTTGTTTGGTCAAGGGAGATGTCTTAATAACTTGCACTTTAGGTTCTCTTTCCTTACTGCTTATGTCTGCTGCATTCTTTCTTCTTTGCCTCCTAGGAATGGACATGAATGATGTTTCTCTTTCAATCATGACTGTGTCTTGTTGCTTCTTAGATCTTTTTCTTGGATAAAGTGGTGAATTCATTATACTCCTTGTTTCCTGCACTGGTTTGAATTTTTCTTCTATGGCTTGTTCTGTAAACTGATTCTAAGTTAGGAAATCTCTCCACATCACACCCTTAGTTCTCAACTGATAATAAAAATGTATTTTAATGAGCCCTTGATGATGGATTTGTGCCTCCTTTGGTTTGGTTTCAGACTTCACATTTTTTATGATCCTGATCAAATTTCTATAGAAAAAGTATGGAAAATTGATTCTTATGTCTCCCTTGATGTGCTGAAGCAACCTAATGTGGTATAGGTGCACTATGCTATGCCTACTATCACAAGTGAAGAACCTTTGGATGATCAGTACTAACTCTACCCAAGGTTCATTGAACCATTCTATGGGAATCCGTTTGTTCTGTCAAAGGATCCCTTTTTGTTTTTGTCTAGGAAGAAGGTCCATCCCTTATCCTTAAAATGCAATCCTTTGTGATAATTTTCTCCTGATAATGGAAAATCTAGGCCTTGAGAAATTGACTCTGGAGTTAAGTGAATGACTAAAATTCCCACCATAGTTTTCTCTTGTTTGTAGTTATTTATGAATTCCCTTGTAATGTCTTCATTATGCCCTTTAAACTTCTGAAGGAAACCTATTAGACCTGATTTGTAAAGTTTTTCTACTGTGTCTTTGCCCTAATGCTCGATCTGAAAGTCTTTAGGTTCAATCCTTGTTGCCATGTTTTCTGAAAACCATTTAATATATCCTTCTACTATCATCATCCTCATTTTCAAAAATAAAAATTCATGCACTAGATCTCTGTTGACATATGCATTATGGTGGTGAAGCTTACCTCTTTTTGATGCCTTAGACAAAGAAGTGAAACCAATCCTCTGGTCTCTTGAAAGAAATGAACTTACTGCTTCTACAACAAAAATATTTGATGTAGAAAATATTATAAAAACATAACAATCATGTTTTTATTAATCTATTCTTCTTATTTGATCCTCTGTTTCATAAAAAATTAAAAAAAATCCTCTGCCTCTAATTGTAGAATTCTTTGTATTTTTTGACTGTATAAAAATATTAATTTTTTTTTTATACCACAGTGCCTTTTCATCCTTCAATTTCACACAAAATTCCTTCGCTTCTAAGGAAAAAGCATTATACATTCAATCTGAATGTCCTAAGCTCACAGTGTGCAAGAAAATTCGAAGAATGTCTCATTGTTTCATCAAAAATCTCTTAAAAAATAGGTTCGTTGTGTCTTCAAAATTCATAAGACATTGCTCTTTGTATACAAAAACATTTTATCCATGTTTTTGCTGCCTTTTTAACCCATAATTTGATCTCAGTCATTGCAAAAATTCACCACAAATCTTTTCTCTTATTTCAAAATTTATCACTATGTGTGTAAATGAAATGAATTTTTTTATAGAAACCATTCAAAAATGCAACATATGATGCCACTGTGTTTTAAAAATCGAACACTCTGTTCTCTGTTTCTATTCAAATCAAAATCGAAGATTGTATATGCAACCACACATGAATAAATTTCCAAATTTACCTGATCTGGCAATGATCTTCGTGATTTCTCTGAGTTTGACTTGAGTTCCTGTGTTTTAAACAAAACCATATAAATCGAAAATCTCCCTTAATATCTAAAATATTCACTCATTAAAACAATGAGTAATACGTGATGACCGGTGGAAATTTTTATGTGAATGGTGGCAGTGACACATTTTATGGTATTGACAAGTTAAATAGTGGCGAAAGCACTTCATTTATAACTCATAGTTCACACAAAAACCCTGAGATTTGTTCATATGAATAACCATTTTTTTAACGAGAAAAATCCTAGTTTGCTCTTACCTCATGCTTCATGGGATCTCTACACCTTAACAATGTGTTTGATCGACACAACTGCTAGATTTCTTGGCTCGAAATCTCAATCAACTCTTATTATCTCTCTGTCCTTCTATTTCTATATCTTCTGCGCACTTTACTGTGTTTAATTTCCTTTGTTCCTTCACAAATCTCCTTCGTCTTCCTCTATCAATTCGTTCTTCACATTGTTTCTTGAATGTGTGCTGATGGTTTGCACAACATTTCACTGCCTCACTAAGCATGCAAAGGGCTACAATGGTGAAGAACACACAGATTTTCAGAGGTATGCAGTATGAGAATGGCGGAGGCTCTTACCAGTTTACATAGGGTTTTCAACACTGTGTTTTTGAATTTGTTTGACTGTTCTTATCTGTCGACCCCTTGACTGATGCATTCATGGCTTAACTTTTCTAACTGGCTTGGTGTGTTGGCTCCACAGTGTACTCTCCATTATCCACGTTCTCGGCTCTATTCATTACACAATCCACCTTTCGTTTTGTATTCATGTCATATGCTGACCACCATATTCACATTCAACTTTCCATAAAAAGTCATTATACCCCGTCAAACATGCACCATTCCTCATCGTATTTCTGTTCAATCCATTGTACATGCATCATTGCTCTTCATATTTTCGTTCACCCCATTGTAAATGCATCATTACTCTTCATACCATGCATCGTATTTCCATTCCATCCCATCATTTAAACACTTAGGTTAGCTCATTGCATTTTTATTTTTGTTTGTATCATAATTGCATCTCCGCTCATTACCTTAGCTTTTAATCACATATATGATTGTGTTCTCAATCATATAGTTTGCATCTTTTTTTGTTTTGAGATTTAAATATTGCGCTCTTACATGATTTTAACTTAGGTTTTGACCTTTATTTAATTTTAAAAATGACCAATAGAATGGTCATATTTTAAAATTAAATGTTTACCATGAAACTAACCTTTTGCTTTCTTTTTGTAGGTCCAACAAGGGTTCGATAATTGAGCCTTTTGTTTATGATCTTTTTGTTTAAGAAAAGTAGGGTTAATGTGCTATGGATAAGGAATAATATATGGTTTATAAAATATTTATTAAATGGTTAGGATAGTGGATATGGATAAAGATACGATGAGTAAAATAATGAATAGGAATAGGAATAGGAATGTAATGAGTAGAATATGAAGGTAGTGTATGTAATGAAATGTAGGTAGAATATACATAACCAGTACTAAATTAGCTTTAACAATCTCTAGATTTTTTTTTTTTAAATTGAAATTTTAAGAGCGACAATTCACTTACTGTACTTGTATTCCCACAAATTTTTTGATGTCCATGATGTCCTTTGGTCAAATGATGGTCGAAATTGTCTTTTTTATAATGATGGTTCTTCCAGAATATGTAGAAATGTAGATACTTATTTCTTCTTTGCATCTGATTATTGATTCAGAATTATGTTGTTCAGGTCCCTTCTGTAGTTTGAATGTTGACATTTCAAGTCCCTTCTATCATGTTCTTCAATAATGTAGTTAAGGTTCCTTCTGACATTTTGTTATTTCAGGTCCCTTCTGTCATAATTTTCAACAATGCTTGAAGTTTCTACTGTCATATGATGCAGGTACCTTCTGGATAATATTCTCAATGATATCTCAGGTCCCTTCTGCACAGTATGTTCAATGATGTATTAGGTCCCTTCTGTTCAATATTTTTAGTCATGTATCAGATCCCTTCTGCATAGTATGTTCAATGATGTATCAGGTCCCTTTGTACTTGTATGCTCAATGATGTATCAGGTCCCTTTGTACTTGTATGCTCAATGATGTATCAGGTCCCTTTGTACTTGTAATCCAGATTCCTTCTTCAATTCAACTGCTCAAACTATTTACATAGTTTTATTACAAGCTTCCCCCTTGCTGATGTTAAGACTTGTCCTCAAGTCTTGCATGTCTCGGAGAGTAAATCTGAAAAAATCATTGTGAAGTAAAATAAAAACAAAAACCGAATTCATATTGGCCAAACAAGTTGGTTTTCCGATATGAATTCGAGCTTATATTGTGCCAATTTCCTGGATTTTCACAACCAAACTCTTTTTTATTTTTTTATTTTATTTTTATTTTTATTATATATATATATATATATATACTTTATTATTATTATTTTTTTAAATTTTTTATTCTTCTTCTGGAGTTATGGAAGGCATATTGCTATGTTGTCCCATTATTTCTAGATCAGTATCTGTTGAAATTATTCTCATAAAGATATCTTTATTTATAGGCTTATTGTAAACTTTAAGCCTACGTCCATTAACAAAAATGAAATAGATGCTTCATCAATTGTTTTTATCTTTACAACTCCATTGTCAAAGATCTCTTCGATCTCATATGTCCCAAGCAATGAGTTGTAAACTTTTACTTGAAATATTTAAACTTGGAGTCGAACAATAGTGCCCAGTCTCCTTTTTGAAACACTTTATTCTTGATGAATCAGTCATGCCATTTAATTCTTTGTTCTTGCACAAGATATGTGTGCTCTACTGCTTGTTGTCGTATCTCATCCAGTTGATTTAATTCCATGAATCTTTGTTGTTGTGCCTCAGATGATTCCATCCCCAACTCTGCTGCTAACTTGAATGTATGTATTTTAAATTCTATGGGTAACAAGACTTCTTTTCCATACACCAACTGATATGGACTGAACGTAGTTGTGTTTTTCCATGTTATCCTATATTCCCATAATGCATCTCTCAATTTCTCTGACCATTCCTTTTTATTCATTTGTACAGTCTTCGTCATGATATTCTCTAGGACTTTGTTTGTTCATTCCATTTGTCCGTTTGCTTGAGGATGGTACTGAGTTTATTTTCTATGTTTTATCTTGTACTTCTCCGTAAGATCTAAAACAAGAATTGATGTGAACTGTGTGCCTTGGTCAGTTACAATCTGTCGTGGAACTCCATACCTTACAAATATTTCGTCAAATAGAAAAGATACATGTTAAGTTCCTATATTAATAGTGTAGCCCCCCTTATTGTTATTATTGTACCCCTGTAACCCCCATATTGTTATTATTGTGCCCTTACATTATTATTGTTAGGTCGGCTAGGATTACATTGCGGCCCCACTAGGATTATATTGTGGCCCCATGGACTCCTATATATAGAAAGGTTTTGTTCATTTGTATCATCCAAGAATTATCTATTTATGTATTGTATTGAGGTTTCAAGTGGCTGCTTCTAAGGCGTTGATATCTCTTTTCTTCTATTTTTGGAGTCGGTTACACAACATTTGCACGTAGGCTTTGGATTCTAGGGTTTCACCGCTTCCAAACAGGTCATCGTGGAATTCCATGCTATAAATTTTTTCATGAAGCTCTGGAAGCTTTGATTTTTAGAAAGTGGGTTTAAATCCCCGAGGAAGATTGTCTAAAAATTTTCAGAGCCTGGTTCGTAACATTTTCGAAGATAGTGATCCTGGAAGTTGGGGTCTCTTCTCGTGCTCCTAAACAAAAGCCATCGTGGCATGTTCGTTATAAATTTTTTTCTACGAAGTTTCAGAAGATGAAATTTTTAGGGTGTGAAGCTAAAATCCTGAGGAAAATTTTCAAAAATTTTCAGAGCTTGGTTTGTAACATTTTTGGAGATATGATCCGTGGAAGGTAGTGCTTTTCTGTGCTCCCGAATCTGCATCCTGTGTTAGTGATCGGGTGTTCAATAACTCCTCTGGGCATCGGATTGAGCGCCAGTGGTTATGACACAAACATAGCTTGCTAATGACTTTCGACTTTAGAGACAAAGAATGAAACAGTGACACGTGGAAAGTCGTACAAGTTCATTGTACTGAACCAGTCCATAATTAGGTCATTGTGGAAGATTAGACATAACTTTTTCTTGAAGAATCCAAATCAGATCAGACCTGTGGAATTTTAAAGAAGCTTCAGAGGCCTACTATAAGGCTGAATTTTAGATATTGAGGATCTGCAATTACAAATATAATTTAATTTCAATATCTAGCTCCTCAAAAGCAAGAGAAAGGTGTGTATTTGGTTTTTAAAATTGCATAAAGTTTGTTTGAAAAATCAATTGAAGTGATTCCAAGTGCATATTTTAGAATTTTTATCAGTATTGGCTTCTACAATGCCTCCAAAAAATAATTCCATACCCATTAATCCCTCAAAAATCTATTCTATGACGCATGAAGAGGAAGAGTTGCAGTGTGAGATATCAAAATTACGGTACCAAGTGCAACAAGTTTCAATTTTACGAAGAGCAATTGAAGATGAAATAGATGGTTTAAAAGCAGAAATGGAGGCTAAGTTGGATGGTTTGAAGGATCAAATAATAGCAAATATGGATGATAAATTAGTGGAAGATCAAATCGAGCATTAACAACAAGTTCTCCAACTCTCAAAGGATAACCCAACTTTGGTGCAGAATCTAATGAAACAACAGGAAGATCAACATCACATCGAAAGAAGTTATGAAGTAGTCATAGAAACAAGAACTCGACAAGTACGATCAATTTTAGAGTATCTCAGCAAGTGGAAGAACTTTCCTGTAGAATATTTCACATGGGAGGATGAGAATTTTATACAGAAGCATCAAGAAATAATCAAGCGTTGAGGACAACACTTGTTTGAAGGAGAGGGGCATGTTAAGTCCCTATATTAATAGTGTAGCCCTTATTATGTTAGTGTAGCCCCCCTTATTGTTATTATTGTACCCCTGTAACCCCCATATTGTTATTATTGTGCCCTTACATTATTATTGTTAGGTCGGCTAGGATTACATTGTGGCCCTACTAGGATTATATTGTGGCCCCATGGACTCCTATATATAGAAGGAGGTTTTGTTCATTTGTATCATCCAAGAATTGTTCATTTATGTAATGTATTGGAGGTTTCCCCTCGAAGTGGCTTATTTCTAAGGCATTGATATCTCTTTTCTTCTATTTTTGGAGCTGGTTACACAACAATACAATTGTATCATCTGTTGCTCGTGCTACTGCCTTTGCCTCCACCCACTTAGTAACATAATCTGTACATATCAGGATGTACTTCTTTTCGTTTGATGGAGGGTTGATTGGTCCCACAAAGTCTAGAGCCCATTGCTCAAATGGTTCAATCAGTTCTTGTGGCTTTAATGGCATTTCATCTGATGCCACTGGTCTTCCAATTCTTTGGCAGCTGTCACATCTCTTCACATAGGCCTCGGAGTCTTTGAAGATGGACGGCCAGTAGTAGCCAAGTTTAAGCACTTTGTATGCCATCCGCTTGTTTGCAAAATGACCACCACATGGCTCGTCATGACATGCTTTCAAAATATCAATAATCTTGTCTTCTCTAACACATTTTCTTATTATTAGATCAACACCAGTATAAAAGAGGTCACCATTGACCCAAATATATCTAGCAATTTCTCTAATTATCTTTAATTTCTATTTATTTGTGTAATGAGATGGTAGGATGCCAGATGATAAATAGTTGGCTATATTTGCAAAACATGGAGTTTTGACAGTTATAGAAAATAGATGTTCATATGGAAAATGATATGAAATTGGATTTGGATCACTAGGTGAATGAAGTCTTGATCTAAAGTCTGCAACTTGATTATCCTTACCTGGTCGATCTTGTACAATGATATTAAATTCTTACATCAATAACAACCATCTAGTTATTCTGCCATTTGTAATTGCTTTGTTCCTTAAATATTTTATGGTTGAATGATCCGTGTGGATGAATACTTGATAAACTATTATGTAATGTCTAAATTTATTAACTGCATGTACTACAACTAACATTTTTTTCTTTTTAACAATATAGTTCAATTCTGTCGGTGTTAAGTTTTTGCTTATGAAATATATGGCATAATTAAACTGATTCTATTTCTATCCAAGTGATGTTCCTATAGCAGTGTGAGATTCATCAGTTGATATATAAAATGGCAATGACCGATTAGGTCCCGAAGAATAGGTGCAATTGACAATTTTTCTTTTAATTTTTCGAATGCATTTTGATAGTTAATTGTCCATTGGAATTCCACATCTTTCGCAAGTAACTTGAATAAAGGCAAAGCTACTTCATTGAAATTTTCAATAAATATCCTATAGTAGCCTGCATAAACCAAGAAACTTCTTACTTCTTTTTGTGTTTTGGGTGGTATTAAATTCACAATGACTTGAATTTTTTACTGGGTCCACCTTAATTCATGAAGAAGAAATATGGTGTCCCAACACTATTCCCTCAATTAACATCATAAAAATAATTTCATTACTGAGTGATACATTTTTCTCTATGCATATTTTCAAAACTTTTTCAAGATTTTGTAAACAATCATCAAATGTTCCGCCATACACAGTGAAATCATCCATATAGACCTCTACACACTCATGGATCAAATCAACAAATATTGCAAGGAATTCTCTCTGAAAAGTAGCAGGTGCATTACATAAACCAAAGGGTAAGACATTATATGCATATGTTCCCCATGGACATGTAAATTTTGTCTTATCTTGGTCTTCCAATGCTATCTTTGTCTGATTGTACCCACTAAATCCATCAAGAAATGAAAAGTATTTCTTCCCAGCTAATGAATCTAGCACTTCATCAATAAATGGAAAAGGAAAATGATATTTCAATGTAGCCTTATTGAGGTCTTTGTAATCTAAACAAATTCTCCACTTTCCATTTTTTTAGGTACCACAACTAAGGGTGAAACCCATTTACTATCAGAAATAGGATAGATAAATCCGACTTGTAAAAGTTTCTGCAATTCTTTTTTTCACCATTTCCTTCATCATAGGATTCATCCTTATTTGTGGTTGCATTATAGGTTTAATTTGATCATCAGTGTAAGTGTGATGGATACATGTCTTTGGATCAATCCCTACATGTCTGTGTAATCCAAGGCAAAAGCTTTTGAGTATTTCTGTAACAGTGCTATTACCTCTTGCTCTTGTGATGATTGTAAGTTATTACCGATATTCACATTTCTCCCAGGATAGATCTCAATGATTTTTCTCTTTGAATTAGTAATTGATTTAACAATAAAAATACTTTCAAATGTATTTTTCAGTGATTGTATAGTACAATTTTCCTGAAAACATTGATTTAGAAGGTGACTTGCAGCTTCATATTGTGTTATTATAAGCTGCTCCGAAATGTTTGGTTCTGTTGAAGCCTCGAAAATCGCTGCTACAACATTGGGGGATAACCACCCGGTCCG
>JAXQQM020074437.1:0-12051 GCA_034641835.2 Pinus albicaulis | reverse complement strand
TTGTATTAAGGGCACCTGGGAGGAAAACACAGGAGGGTGTTCCCAGTTCTCCTCAATAGGATGGGTTCTTGTAAGTCCTCAACACTTCAGATCTAAATTTCCTCTCTCTTGATGGTGTAGAAAACCCAGACAAAAATGGTAGCAAAATATGACGATGATGGCGGATCAAAGTCAGGCCAAAAGTATAGATCCAGAGTGATATTTAGGCAACAAAAGGTGGTAAATGAATGGGAAACCCCTCTATTTATAACAAAATATTGAGTTAGTCTAGATATTGGTGCATAATTAAGATATTATTAACCAAATCAAGATCCAAATTTTACGGAATATTTTATTATATTTGTTGGAGGGAAAAGGAATTTGACTTGGGTCAAATCCCTTATTTGTAAATAATAAATAAATAAATGATTTATTTATCATTTTAAGGATGTGGTTGAGTAATAATCAAATAAATAATGATTTATTTAATTATTTAAGGGTGATTTAGTCATATTTAACAAAGAATATTATTCAAATAAGGTTTAAATAATTATTCTTAGAAAATAATAAGATAAATAATGATTTATCTAATTAATTTCCTTTTTTTGGGTTAAATAACCAGGAATATTAATTAAACTGTTGTTTAACTAATTATTCATTGAGGAAAATCAAACAAATATAGATTTATTTAATATTTCCTCATGGGGTTTCCTGTTTAGACCATAAACAACTTAATAAAGGTGGTTTACTAAGTTATTTTCATAGTGAAAGCAATTTTACTTAGGTAAAATTGGTCTTACATGGTGTACTTGGGTCCATCTAATAATAATAGGTTAGATGTCCAAAAAATGGTGTAAACTCCTCTATTCTCACCTCCAAACAACCAAATCCCTTCCCCCTCCCCTACACTACGCCCCTCCCCACGTAGCTCTCCTACGTTAGCCCACAACTACTACGCTCAACTTGATGTTGTCGATGGAAATTCTCCCACAAGGTGGGAACTCCTCTCCTAAGCGGGCACTCGAATTACCCCGAGGTATAGGTTAAGATCTCTTCTTGAAGATCATGTGTGTTGAACAGCACTGTAGACTTGGCTCTCTGGTTCAAGCGTGCTCTATCAAAATGACAAGAAGAAAATAGTTGAATGAATGAATGAAAAAATGACCCTTCCCTTCTTCCTTTTATCCATTCAGGCCCAACGTATGCCTTGGGTCCCACCTTGGCATGTGCTGCCTCTCTTTAGCCAATCAGGTGTTGTCTTCCTCTAGCCAATCCCACACTGTCATTTCCGTGCCTCTTCTACACTGCCACCTAAGGCCAACTCAAACCCACCACTAGAGCTGTAATTTTCCATTAGGGACTTTAGGAAAAGACTTTATTTTGCCTAATTATTAATTGTGGGTCCCCTGCCCACTTTATTTCTGCCCAAAATTAGGATTTTCCAAAATTAATCAAAATTAATATCCCAATTAGCTGATTGCTAAGTTGGGGATATTACATTCCTCCCTACAAAAAAATTATTTTCCTCTAGTAATGCCTAAACAAGCCTCCTCTCTAGCTGACACTCCCCACTATTACTGCAAAATGTGCCTGGGTCCCAGATGTGGTACTAAATATTCCCTGTCCTCTGCATTGCCCAGATATGAAGGGATCTCTCAATGCAAGGATCCCAAGCCATCCTATCTAATATGAAGCTCCACCTGCTCCACTCACCATCTTGCCATGCTAATGAAGTCCCCCACTCCATCAGTGACTTTCTAAATCCCAATGGAAGATCTACATGATCTCCTCATGTAGTATACAATTCGCCTCTAAAGGTTATCGAGTTGTATAGAGTTGTAATGCTCAGGTCCCCTGCTAATATCGTAGAGGTGCCACCATGTTTTCGTTGTGCCACTCTAACTATGAGATATCCCCCATCGTGTGCAAAATGTATACCTCTCTCCTGGGGCCTTGTGGTGAAAAATCTTTGAAGGTAAAGCTCATATAGCGCGGGCATCTCCATGATGTTAATATCTACCCCTCCATTGTCGATCATGACCCTGAGAAACAACATGATAAGTCTGCCTCGCCATGAAATGGAGGTCTCAATGCTCCCCCTCATGTCAAACCCAAGGTGTACTAGATCACCATATGCTCTATCCCTACTCATCACAAATTGGAGTGATCCACCCCACCCAATAGACCCTTGGATCCCCCAACCATATTCGGAACTCACAACTCCCACTCCCTGCGAGATGTCACTGCATAGTGCTACTACTTGCTAGACCCCATATAGCCCTCATCTCTGAGCCCCTGTATGTATCCCCTGGGTGGACCCCAATTATCAGGAGTCTGTCCCACGCATGTGTACCTGCTCTTCTCCTTCCATACCACGTATTGATACCCGCTATCCCAACTCCTGTTGATACACCTGGATATTGCTCAGAGTCTGGGTACCTTCTTGTAGACAAAATTTACCATCCACCATCCCTCAAATGTGAGCTCAAGGGTGGAACATATCCTACCTTGGCAATCAACCATGCCATCCCTAAGCCTAGACATGTCAACTCGTGCTCCTACCAAGTGTCTCAAATGGAGAGTCTCCTCCCGTCTCATGACATGCGGTATCTCATACAACTGTCTAGGGTGAGCCTCCCATTACCTGCTTCCTGAATGGAGAATGTCAAGGGGCACAAACCAAACACTTTGTGACCACAAGAAACAATGGAGGATGATGGGTAGGTATGTCCCAAAGGGTGTGACCAAGAGTCTACCTAAATGCTCAAGAGTAATCCTCCATATGACACATTCTCTGCCTCAGATCTGCTAATAATACCCTCGTAGCCCTATCTCCGCTAAACGTGGTGTCTCTATGTTCTCAAAAAGATCATCATCGATCCTAGATGAGCTTCATCCCATGGTACACCTACTCCCCCTGTCCATATGTCTCTTTGGAGGAAACACTCCAAGAACCCACTGCTATGCATCATGTGTCACTGCATACCACCAAGTATCACTGCACTCCTCGACCTGCCACCGTATGTTGCAACATTCCCCTGTACACCAATGGATACCCCCGGAAAAAACTATACTGTCTTGTACCATCATGTGTCCATCCTGAGCCATCACACTCCCTACATGTACTCAATGCAATGGGAAGTACTCCTACTCTACAACGCAGTCTGACATACTGTAAAACACCCCCATGTGTCTCCATGCCCATCTACAGACCATTTCCCAATGATGGATGCTCCTACACGTCCCAAGGTGTGATGGACTAAGGTTGTATCCATATGCATCGACCCATACTAGACCAGTACCATCACCTCCACTGCCACATCACCATACTCTCCAATAAATTGATCTCACTTCCAAATCCTCCCTAAGGGATTCAAGAAGTAAATCTCCCTAGGTACTATTAGTGATGCCAATCCTACTCTACTCATCCATGTCCTTCGTGTCGCACAAAAATGCGAAGAATTCCCTACTCTATACAAGACATTTTCTGGTGGCCTACCAATGCCCTCTCCTCTATCAAACTCCTTCCAGAGTATGTTGATCATCTCGTGATCCTGCGTACAATCCTCATACCAAGACAACTTAAGAAGTATGTACCTAAACTTGTTGGACACTAGTGTTGGCTAAAAATCCCCTAGTGAACGTGTATGCTCAACTGCCAAGTCAACTGTACCCTCCAGATCGTAGTCAACCGGTATACCTGAGAAGTGATGGGTTTTCACGCCCGGATCCCAATGCCAGTCTAGGCTTTTGATAAACCCGGTGCCTGGAAGCTCCTGCTGAGCTACACCTCGATGCATCACCATCTCCTTAACCCTCTCCATGGGGTACCAACTCAGAATCTCTCACTATCCAAACCCAAGAGAGGGATCGAATGCGTGAACTCTTGCACCTAGAGCAACCATGACATGCAGATGTTGCACCCTATGCAACTCAAGTTGTCTCATCCCTCTATACAAGTCAACACATGAGATCTGACTAGGTAGCTCTGTCTCTCTCTCTCCAATGGCCAAAGTTGACCCAATCATGCTACTAGCCCCATCTATGTATGCCTGAAGGGGGGTTCTCCGACTCTCCAATGTGCTCTGTAGCTGTACCATAATTATCTCTAGCTAAATCATCAAAAGTGACTCATCATCTTTAATATCTGCCATAGATTCTCCTGATACCACATGCACACTGGAATATGAAACCGACCTACTATCATCAACTCTACATGACTGCTCATGCTCCCCAGAATAATCCTCATATGACCTCATGGACTCATCCAAAGAAGAGTCCTCATCCTGACATACAAAAGGAATGTCCTCCTGCTCTACCTCTATATCTCTTAGTGCCTCATCAAAGGTGGATACATCTCCTGGTACCTCACCCATATGATGCATGCGGTTGTCACCCAAAAAATCGAACACGACTTCGGTCATCACCTCAATGGATGACTCTACTGGGGTAGGCTCTACTCTCTCCACTAATATGTCAACTGACATGGTCAAGGTAGTCTCTAACAAGGTTCATTCCTGCATCACATTAGGTGTATCTACGAGCTCCCCAAAATCTTGTGTGCCCTCATCCTCCAAGTGCGAGGTAGTTATTTTGATGGCTTCCCCCTCTGTTATACGGTCAAGCTGGAAAGAGGTGTCCAACTTTTCCTCCTAATCCCAAGCCATGCAATTAGTGGATCCATCTTACGTGGGAAAAGGTTTCCTCCCAATGGTACGCCGCAACTCTAAACTCTTTATGCTAGAACCCCCACTATTCCTTCCTTCTTCACCCCACCTAAGCTGGCAATACTCTTTGAAGGAGAAATCTACTCTGAAGTTTTCCCCCATGGACTCCCATTCTTCAAAACAATCTCCCATGGGTATATGATCATTCCGCCTACCTTTCTCACTTGGTACTGGAGGTAAGAATGTAGGCATCTTGATCCTTGTTGGCCTACTAAAGGCTGGCGGGTGAGTGGCTGGTAAAGGGTGCTCACATGGTTGTGAGACCCATTTTCTCCTTGACCCCCCCATATTTCCACCTCTAATGCCTACCCTCCTTGTTCATAGAAAAATACCCCCGCAGCTGAGTCAATAATGAAGCTTTGATACCATTGTAATATCCCAAATGGAAAAATAATAGTAATAATAGGCTAAAAGATATTAAGGAGACAACAAAACAAAAATTGATATCAAAACACCAATGGAGCCATAAAATACTATTGATCCATTTTATTAATTTTATTAATTTTCTAGAAATGAGTACAATGGAGGTGTTGGAATGAAGGAACATGGGGTTGCTCAAGAAAAGATATAGAAGCCCTCTGAATCAATGTTGAAAGCCCCCACTGATGGTACAACGTATGGCTATAGATCTACGCTACAATCTACTAGAAATGTTGTTGCTTCTCCCGAAGAAATGCTGCTAGGGCCTACTATACTGCTCAGAAAATTCTGAGGCTTTAACCCCAGACTCTACTCAAGAAACCCATGAAGGAATTGGCCAAATGTTGACCCTGAAAGTTAGGCCCAATTTCCCCTAGCTCCTCTAGTTGTTGGTTAAGTTAGGATATATGTTTTACACCTCAAATCTACCTAGAAAATTATGTGAAATTAATCTTGGCTTCTCCTGAATAAACCCATAAAAACACAGAAAGGGTTCGCCCAAAGCTTGACCCTGAAAATTGACCCTCTTAGGCTTGGCTTACTGCACTGCTAGGTAAATCGACCCTCCTATAAATCCTGCTCTTGGAAGTCTCCAAAATGCCACAAAAATCCATATTAGGAATCTCCAAGCCTCCCCACCAAATCTTAGTTGCAACTCCCTCTCTTCTCACCTCCCAGGACAACCAAATCCTCTCTACACTACGTCGTCTCATGCACAATATCCTCCTCCTCTACACAGTACAGAACTAGCTAAGCTTCCTCCTGATGTTATTGATGGAAATTATCCTCACAAGGTGTGGAAATCCTCTCCTGAGTGGGCACTCAAAGTCCCCCGAGGTATAGGTTGAGATCTTTGCTTGAATATCTCATGTGCTAAACAACACTGCAGACTTGGATCTCCAGCTCAAGCGTGCTCTATCAAAATGACAGGAAGAAAATAACTAATGAATGAATGACCAAATGAGCCTTCCCTTCTTCCTTTTATCGATTGAGGCCCACGTATGCCTTGGGTCCCACCTTAGCCTGTGCTGCCTCTCCTTAGCCAATCACGTGTTGTCTTCCTCTAGCCAATCCTACGATGTCATTTTCGTGCCTCTTCTACGCTGCCACCTAAGGCCGACTTGACCCCACCACTAGAGCCATAATTTTCCCTTAGAGACTTTAGGAAAAGACTTTATTTGGCCTAATTATTAATTGTGGGTCCCCTACCCACTTTATTTCTACCCAACATTAGGATTTTCTAAAATTAATCAAAATTAATATCCCAATTAGCTGACTGTTAATTTGGGGATATTACAAAATACCAACTCTTCCTCTTCAACTCGTTGAATTTGAAGGACCATTCAAGCAATGGGGATTAGATATCATTGGTGAGATTAATCCAAACTCTTCAAAATTACATAAATATATTCTTACAGCCACTGATTATTTCACAAGATAGACTAAAGCAATCCCTTTGAAAAAATTCAATGATGAACATGTATGATCTTTCCTAGAAATTCATATTATCACAAGGTTTGGAGTTCCAACATTTTTTATGTTTTATAATGCTTTTTATTTCTCTGCTCTTAAGATGATTGAATTCTTCCTAGATAAGGGTATCAAGATCAAATTTTCTGCTAACTACTACCCTTAAGGCAATGCTTTAGCAAAATCCAAAAACAAAAACTTGATTCAAATTCTGAAAAATACTGCTCAAAATCACCAAAGGAATTGGACCAGTTATCTAATGCCCTATGGGCTAATAGAGTCACTCCTAAAAGAGCATTAGAGAATTCCCCATACTTTCTAGTATATGGTAAAGAAGCCATATTTCTACCAAATATTTTCATGTCATCTATCCAATTAGCTCAAGCAATAAGGCATAATTCATTTAAAGACATGAATGTTTGATTATATACATTGCTAAAATTGGAAGTAGAACGAAAAAATGAAAAAGCTAAATTTCATGAACATCATCAAATTATCAAAAAATGGTTTGATAAACATTTAGCATGAAATAAAGACTTTGTTGTTGGTGACTTAGTTCTCAAATGGGATAAAACCCATAAGGAGAAAGGAAGACACTTTAACTTTCAACATCTTTGTATTAGTGATTTTCTAATATTTTCAAAACTTGGTCCTTCAACCTACATTTTACAAACATTACGAGGCCAAGTAGAAAATTTGTCAATAAATGGGAAAATTTTGAAAAGATATTTTTTCATAAGAAAAATATTTTAAAATCATATGTATATGTTCCATTTTACTAAGGGATGTTGGTATCATAAAAATTGTTTTTATTTTCATTATTAGCTCTTTTTTTCATACTTTTTTATACATACATTTCCTTTTCATTTGTTTCTTAGTTGAAGATTTAATACTATGATTATATATTCCAAGAAACATGTTTTTACCAATATATTATATTATTTTTCCAAATAAATTAAAATGATAAGAATAAATTATCCTTAAAATATGAAGAATCAAGAAATGCTTGATATTACTTTAGTTCTTATATAAACCTTCAATAGTGATAAAAGTGTTTGACTGATTATTTTATGTTATAAGAGTTCCATCATCTTCAAAAATTTAAAAAATAAACCAAATTGTCTCAAAAAATGAATAATACAATATAAAGTTTGAGTTTCTTTTAATACATCAAAGTATTTGCTATCAAATCAACTATCTAATACCCTGCTTATGTCACTTGGTTATGTATGATAAATTTCAAAATTAGTCATAAGCTATAAAGTGAAAACAAGAAGTTTACAATTATTAAAATAAGAACAAATAAACACATCAGGGCTATGAACGCTTGCTGGCAATGGGTCGAGGTTTGTAATTCAACTAAATGGGATATTTGTGATAGAAAAAGTGAATCAATTAATGGTTTAAAGAGAGATGATTATAATGCAAAGCAAAAAAACAATTTTATAGTATTAAAATCCTAAACTTAGTGTTTAAAATTTTAGATGATGATTGAATTGTAAGGTTCTAAAGATACAAGTAACTTCATTACCCGACTCTTGTTTCATAAAGTTTTCATTTCTTGCATTAGTACTTCTATTTTGATTGTTTAATTTTTTTTATCAATCTATCAAGTATCTCAGAGATAAATCATAGATTAGAAGAAATTTTAGAAAAAATTATTTTATTTTGAACTATAAATATAAGCTTGACATAGATAATTTCTTCTTCAAGTGGCTCGGTATCTGTTGTTAGGATTACAACAACTCTCTCTTTTTTCTGTACAAAGAGAAATAAAAGAAAAAATCAAAGGAACTATAGAAGAAATTTCTTATCTTCCTTAAAAAAAATAATTTTTTTAAAAGAAATCAAAAAAATTACTAAAAATAACTTAATACGTTGGAGGTCGGATTCTATTTCTACTACAAAGTTTTACATCCGCCACCCGACTCTCCAACCTCCCTATTCCCCGACCTTCTGACCACGAAGTCAGGTCGACTTTCTTTTTCATTCGATTAAAAATTAAACCTTGACATTCCAACCTCCTGACTATCATTCACCTCCCAACCTTGTGGTATCCTCCGACTCCCGTATGGTCTAGGTTAGAAGTGGTAAATATTTTCACGCAAATAAATCATCATCTGACTACCCAACTATCTGACTCCCTAACCATTTTCATAAAAAATATTTTTCTCGATTTGCGTATTTTTTTTTAATTCTCATTAAATTGATTTGAAGTTTGATTTATGATTTTCACACTTAAATTATTTCTATTCAATTTCGACATTAAAATTCCTTTGTGAATGTCTCGATTTATGAAAGAAAACAGTTGGCCACATAATGCAAAATTAATGATCAACTCATATTAATTACTTCAAGAATTTCTCAATTTTTATCAAAATTCATAAGCTTCCCAACTCTTTTTAGTTTGCATGTTGTTTCACGTTGTTATTCTTGTTTCAAAGATATTTGAATTTTAAAGAATGGAATGATTTTCCCAACTCTTTTTAGTTTGTATGTTGTTTCAACCTATTACGCTTGTTTCAGATATATTTGAATTATAAAGAAAGATTGAGTTTTAGAAATTTTCTTTAGGTAAAATTATACTCTTAAAGGATTACTTATCCTTATTTTAGAGTTTTTACCAGATATAACTCATCTTTTCCGGTTTTGTTTGTAGACCATAAAATGGTAAAGAAAGGAAATTCACCTGCTACAAAACAAGTCATGGAGAAAATTAATGGAAAGATGAAAGAGGTAGAGAATCTGGAACCAGAGGAATAAAACCTCAACCCCACTCTCATATCCAAGTCCACTTATAAAACTTAGAAAGAAAATATGATAAAGTGGGAGGAGATTTTTAAATTATTTGAGAATAGATAAATTTTGAAAGCTACCAAGGCTTCTAAGTCAAAGAGTAATCGTTTGGAGGGAATTATAAAAACATAATTGCATCGAGTAGCTTCTAGGGATAAAATGTTCCCTTACTATAATATAATTTCATGGATTTTGGCCCATATCGGCCTCCAAACATGCATTGTGTTAGACCATAACAAAAATATTATAGCCTCTTGTAAGCCAAAAGTATTGTGTTATTTATAAGCAAAATACCCCTGAAATCAATCTCGATATTCAATTCCTCGACAATTTCCGAGATAATTTTTTCAAGCCCTGTGAAGATAATTACGATAAAGTAATTGAAAACCGGTTGCAATAAGAGGAGTAAGGTTTTAAGCTCAAAGCTTCCAAGGAATTTCCCATTTCTATTTTTAAAATCCCATCAAATTCCTTATCATATTGTTAACCTGACTATATGGAGAAAATTATCCAAAACATTGTAAAATGAAATGGATTCCCATTATCTATAGTATCCTACATTATGAAAATCACCTAAATTGGGCTAATATTTTATCACAAAACGTTTTTGATGCCAATTACTATTATTTTTTCCTCCCGACTACAAACATAGTTTTTGTATGTCTGCCTTTCTAGTGGATATCAGTATTGCCTCAATCCCATTTCCCTTAATGGAATGGAACTATCTTGTTGACCAACAACTACAAATTTAGAACTATGCTCCAATCCTTTGGAGAGAAATTTTAAATTCCATTTTTATGATAATTTTCATTATGTTATTATCCCTTTGCATGAAATCCTTTTTGTAAAGGTCCCTCCTAGAATCGATGAAAGTCTTAAAGAAGGTTTAGAATCAATAGGCCATTGTTTGTTGAAGAATTATTTTCTTATATAAGAGTTTTTGGCAGTGTGGTTGAGCCTCATCTCTTACCCAGATACATTCCCAAGAGAATTTCTCTCAGAGAAGTAGAAAATCAAGTTTCTATGTATGGCCAGGCTCAGAAATCGAGAAAATTTCAAAAGAAAATTTGGTCTATCTTCCCAATTGAGTTTGGAGAAATAAACATTAGAGACAAGGGTTATACAGTCAAATAAGAAAAGGAGCTACAAGATGTTTGACTTTATTCTCTACCCCATTATGAATATGACCCTCATGGAATCATTGGTAATAATTATAAGGAAATAAGTTATGTGAAAATATGCATTCATAAAGATACTCCTTTCAATGAATTTTTCATAGCCATTGATGATTTCCAACAAGATTACAAAGGAGGAAAACTCTTGGATGTTGAAGAAAGAGAAAAATTGAAAGAATTAAGGGAAGATTTTTTTTAAGGATTTTTAAGGGATAAAAGTCTCCATGTCAATATCTATGTAGAAGAACTAAAAAAAAAAAATCTTTCATTTTGATTTTAAATATACTACTTCATATCCTTCCTCTATTTCTCAAAAAGAGAAAGGAATACAAACTGAAAAAGCATCAAATTTCTCTATTACGGGTGGAGAAGTAGTCACAAGGAAGGAAATAGAGAAAGATAAGCATAGCACAAAAGATGTTACAACTACAAAGCTTCATGAGAAAAAACAAGAAGACCCAAAAAAAATGAAGTCAACAAATAAGAAAATTGAACATGATCTTGAGATCATTGTTATAATTTCTCCAGAAGACATTGAGCAGAAACAGTCAGAGAAAATAACATGTCAAGAAATGGAGATTGATGTACAAAAAGATAAACAAATATTTGATGATGTTTTTCCTGAGAAGGATCAAGAGGCACTCGAACAACAAACGAAGATTGATAACTCTTCAGTCAATTATAAATCTCCAAATACTTCTATGACACCTATTTCCACCAATATTCCTTGGGATTGTTTTATGTTTAAGCTTGTTTATGAATTAGAAAAAGTTTTTGATATTGTTCCTTCTCTCACATAATATTTCTTTAATTCCCAAACTAGATTAGTGGTTACAAAAACAAATAAAATAAAGTTTGATTCCTTGGAAACTGTTACTTAATACAGTTGGAAAGCCCATGGTGATGTAAAAGAGAAGGCCAAATAATATTCATAGGTTTTGGTTGCTTTTGTAAATTATAATCAATATCATATCAATGAGCTTGTAGCATCATATGAAGATCATTTACAAAAAATTAAATCATTGGAAAAAAAAAATGGAAAAGAGCAATTTGTTTAATGAGGAGAACTGGCAAAAGTATTATGCTACTCTTGTCAAATATTTTACAATAGAAAGGGAAAATATTTAGAATCAATTCCAAATAGAATTAAATGAATTAAAATCAAAACATGATCAACATATCCAGGATTTGAAGGAAACCCATGAGAATCAAACTTAGATATTGAAAGAGGAAGCTAAAAGTAATACTGAAATAATGACCACAACTTAAAAAGAGTAGGCCGACTCTCTTTAACTTTAACTCAATAAAAATCAGGGAGAAATTCATTATGTAGAAATGGTAAAGCAAGAAAAATCTATTTAATTTTAAGAAAGGACCAATCCAAGTTTTATAATCGTATAGATAAAATATTAATATTTTATCAAGAAATTTCAAATCATATTGAATGGATTGATTCCTTATGTTGGGGCCTTTGTTTTGATTGG